>NW_004624798.1:10910123-10931639 GCF_000247695.1 Heterocephalus glaber | reverse complement strand
TCCCAGTTGTTGATTCTTTGTGCTAGTTCCTGTGCTATTCAGGTTTTGTTCATAAAGTCTTTTCCTATGCCAATGTCTTTGAGAGTTCTTCCTAACTTATCTTCCAGCAAGTTTAGTGTTTCTGTTTTAATATTTAGATCTTTAATCCACTTCGATCTTAGTTTAGTGCATGGTGAACCCCTTCTGTCTCTCTTAGGCAGAAGCTATCTTTCTCTCAATGAATTTTTCCTACTTTTAGCCTCTGTTCCTAGAGTTCATTCTTTGATTTTAGAGAACATGAACTCGACCCGAGTTCGATCCCCGGTACCAAAATAAACAACAAAAAACAAACAAAAAAAGAAACATACAAGAAATTTTTAAATATTGGGCCGGGAATTTAGCTCAGTGGTTCTGGCGCCTCCCTTGCAAGTGCAAGGTCCCAAGTTCGATCCCTGGTACCAAAAAAAAAGAACACGAACTCGAGTTTGGATACCTAGCAGGTGACTGTTCATCTCTGTGCCACCCTGCACCACGCGTCCCGGGCCCTCTGTGGTCCGAGTCACCGCATCTCCTCTCCTGCAGCCTGTGCCTCATCTGTGGTCTCTGTCCCACAGATTGAAGCCACCATGGCTTCTGCGTCCACCAGCTCTCCTCTCTGCTGTCTGCCTGGAGTCCTGCTCTGGTGTGGAGGGTGCTCTGGGTGCCTGTGGCTGAGCTGATCAGCTCCCTTGTCTGCGCTGGGCTGAGCAGTGCGTAGGGCTAGGAAAAAGCAACAGCAGACCTGCAGATTGCCGCGGTAAGCAAAGTTGCCATCCTGGGCAGCTTCCGTTTCTGGTCTGCCTGGCCTCTCTCAGGGCGCTCTTCTACGCTTCTCCCTCCCCTCGCATGCTGGTCATGCTTGGCATGGCCTCGTTCTTGTATCATGGGAGGATGACAGTGAGTCCGGGGTGGGAACGGCCTCAGCTTGCTCTCGCTGGGCCGTGGCAGCAGAAGTTCCTCCTCTCTCGCCTCCTGTGGGTGTAGGGAGTGTCGTCTTCCTGCCAAGCCAGCCTTTAGATGGCCGGTGGGCTATCCCGGAGCCCCGCGGCCCACCCAGCCTGGGCTCAGGGCTCTGCTCCCTCAGCCTGTGTCCGTTGGCTCGCCTACACCGCTGCTGCCCTGCTTCTCACGGCTGACGCTCCGTGAACTCTCAGGGCACCTGTGCCGTGCGTTCATTGTGCCCATTTGTTGCTCCTCTGCCCTTCGCATCTCAGCCTCCTCCCTGAGCCTGCCTGGCGTGAGCCAGAGGCTCAGTGGGGCCTTCCAAGCGACAGATGCCACGTGCTGTTTAGCCTGACTGCTGGCCTCTGACTGCCAGGCTTCCGTTACCTGGATGGGGGTTGTCGGCCCGAGTTTGCTCCGGAAGCCATCTCCTCCCTCAGCCAGTGGGCCTTCCTGGTGGGCCGCCCTCCTCCTGGACATGGTCAGGTCCCAGAGCCCCGACCTCGCTCTGGTCTGGGCCTCTCCTCCTCCTCCTCCTCCTCCTCCTCTTGCATCTGGGCAGTGTCTCTCCCAGCGTGAGCCAGAGCCTCAGCCCTCCCTCCTGATCACCGGCCGCTGGTGCTGTGCTGCCCGGTGGGCCCCGCTTAACCTGTGACATGGTAGCTGAGGCGTTTGTTCCCGGTCCGCACCTTGTCCCTGCTCAGGCAGTGGCTGAGCTCTGGGTCAGTCTGCCATCTTCCGAAACCCCAAGTATCTGAGTATTTGGGTCCGGTTATTTGCAGACTGGACTTCTGCGAGCTCGCCTCTAAACTGCTGTCATGATCTGGGCAGCACCCCGGCAGTGAAAACCGGAGAGTGGCCGGGAGACGTCCAACCTGTGTGTTCTTTTGGCCAGTCTGACAGGACACGGCAACCGTGCCCGAAGAATATCCAATGCCAAAATGTTCACTGCCAGCGCACAGTGGTTTTCTATTCCACTTTGAAATAAACATAGAAACAAAACAAAGCCCGCCAAGGTACCACCGAGGAATGTTTTGAAGTGTAATTTTATAGCAAGGCTCTTTTGAGTGGTCATGCATTTCTGTCAAGCGATACTGAACCCTAAGGAAACAGTCCTCATGCAGACAGAGACCCGGCCTGGGCACCGTATACTCGAGACCTCACATGGAAAGACGACGGTGAGGACACACGGCTGCTGTCCAGGTTCGTCCAGGTCTGGCCATGCAGAGGGCGTCGTTTCGTTTATCGTCCAAATGGGAATGAATAATCATGGCTCGGAAGGAGTGTGGATCAGCCAGGGTGTCCTGAGCAGACAGACACTACAGTTGCCTCCTCCTGCGCATCGGGGAACCCAGTGCTGCCCAGGCCACGAGGCTCCGCCCTAGAGTCAGCACCTTGAGGTCCACAGGCCTGGAGGAGGATGGGAGCCTGCTAGCCCCCTGGGGGACGTCAGTAGTCTCCAAAGTGCACCTTAACACTTCCTCAGGCCTGAGGTAACAGGGGCCTCATCACCCGTGGCCTTCTCCACCTCACTTTCCTCAAAAGAAGCAGGGCCTCCTGAGGTCACCGTGAGTCCAAAGGAGCCGAGGAGTTTGAGTGAACACATTTCCCTTTCCCAGCACAAACGCTGCTTAGCTCAACCTGGAGTCTGTCTGCCAGGACTGAGTCCACCGTACAGAACACGCTACTTGAAAGGAACTTGCAGTTTATAAGAGAGGGAAGCGGTAGTTCCACGTGTGTGCGCACGTGTGGTAGGGATGTTTGGGGTGTGTGACAAAACAGAGAAGGGGAGAGTTAGGGTTGGAATTAAAGCTAAATCCGCCTCTCCCCAAACTGTGGTGCATGATGCAGGCGTGCACACACACGGAGCAATACTTACTGGAAGAAACACGGGAGGTTGAGTTTCTTGGAGGGAAGTTATTGTATCCATGCCACAAGCCAACCACGAGTCACTTTGGTGATGATCCTGTGCTGGGTAGGTGTTTTAGAAGGCAAGGCCCGAGACCCTTCCCTGCTCCTCTCCCTGAGCCAGTCCTGGTTCTTCCCCTGTGTTTGAGACCTGAGGCCTGGACTTGGGAAGCGGTCACAGCTGCTCTCCGTAGTGGCTTTAAGTCATGGCAGCCAACCGTGGGGAAAGGGCTGTGGCCGCTGCAGGCACAAGGCCCGTGTGCAGCACAGACTCTCCGGTCCCATGGCTTGTGGGGCTGTCTCCCCTCACATGTGCGGGCACAGGCGCCAAGATCTGGTCCCGAAGGTGGTGCAGCCTCGCCTCCCTCTTGTGTTGGGCCCGGTTGAGGGCCGCCTGGTGCTGAGTGTGGTCAGTGGGGGTGAAACCGTGGCTTAGCCTCGGAGCCTGACTGCTATGTGGAGACGTCACACACCGCCCGTCTTCGGCTGGCCGGACTGTGCTCTTCCACCCCGGAGAGAGTGTGGGGGCCCTGGCTCAGAGCTGCGGGCCATCGCCTCAGATTTTCATCTGTTGCTCCTGTTGTCTGTCCTGGGCTCTGCAAAGCAGTGCCTCTCTTCCTGCAGTGCCCTCCACTTCGGCACATTGCTCCAG
The DNA here is from genome assembly GCF_000247695.1 of Heterocephalus glaber. The sequence continues at coordinate 10,928,119 of NW_004624798.1, read as the reverse complement.
TCGGCCCTGCCCAACAGCTTCAGGTAGTTTAGAGTCCACTTGGTCAGTGTGGTGGGCCGCCCGTCGGAGGGGGCTCCCTGCCCTGCCTGCCTGAGCCCACCCGGGGCCATTGGCTTCCCTCCCCAGGTGGGCCTGGGCACTTCTGTTTCTCCACCTGCTTCCTCTCCCATCCTGCTGAGAGGCAGGGCCACAGGCAGCCCAGCTGTGCTGCGCCCTCCACCCTGTGGGTCCTGGCTGTCACCGTGGCCAGGTGACACACAGGCTCTGCTCTGCATCTTTTGTTGTGCATCTCAGGCTGGTTGGTCTACATAGAGAACCCCGATTTTCTTTCTCCCCCCGCTTCCAGAGAAGCCTGCTTCTAGAGTGGTTCCACATTTTGTTTTATGTCCGATTCCCTGCTTCCTGGGCGGCGGGTCAAGTCAGCCGTGCCCTGGATGCCTGGCTGTTTCAGTTCAGAGGACCGGAGAGGAGAGGCCCCCATGCTTCTCCAATTTTCCAGAGAGCCCCGCCTGTTCAGATACACTTGTCATGACAACAAATCTAATTCTTTGGCTCCTGTTTGGCTCCATTCCTTGAGTCTCTCCTTCAACCACTGCAGTAGTGACAGAAAGGGGAAGTGGATCTTTGAACCTCAAAGTTTGCCTGGTGGTGAGTACAGCGTTCATTATCCCGGCCATGATCACTGTTTTGTTTTTACCCTGGGTTCCCAGTGATAACTGGGCATCCCCAGGTGTACATTCACCCACACGTTTCTGCATTGGCACCGAACTCCAAAGGCCCTGTAACCTCTGCGCCTGCTGTCCCTCCCAGCACCCTGGCCACCTGTACTGCAGGGTAGCAGCTGCCCCCGAGGCTGGGCACGGGCAGCCGGGGACAGTGATCTGCCGTGACCTGCACGGCGTAGGGTCCAAAGCCAGGGAGAGTGGTGGGAGATGAAGAAATAACGAAGAAACCAGGACTGTTCCTGAAGTTTGGGACCAGGTGGAACCACAGCTGGTCAGGAGCTAATGCCGCCTGGAGCACCACGCACTCTTTATTTATAGTGGAAGCAAACAGGAAGCAAAGGCGGGTCAAACAGGGGAGAATAGGCTACTGAATGTTCCAAAGCAGATTTACTTTATTAACTCATAAGTTTAAAAGTGTAGTTAATATTTGCCCTTCGAGGAAGGCTGCTGCAGACCCCGGCTCTCAGGTGGAGTTTGAGGGAGAACGGAGGGAACTGTGAGCTGAGGACGCGCCACTGCCTCTTGGCTCCAGGTCCTGGAGTTGCCTGGCTTCTCTCGTGCAGAGCATCAGTTTCGCTCTCAGCTCTTTCAGATGAGGATTTTTCTGTGTTGTTTTCATTAACACTGCTGAGCCCACCAGGATGGCACCCAAGCACGCTGTGCCACACAGGCGGTGTGTGCAGAAGGGCTTCCACGTGCCCTGTACTTTGCCTGCCTATGTGGCCCTCACTGTGAGGCTGCCCATCGTGAGCAGAAGGGCTCGGGTCTGGGGGGCACAGGCTGCTGGCTCCTAGACGGTCACCTCCCAGCAGAAACGCATGACGCTGTGACTGGGGAAACAGACCAGGGTTGTTTTCTGGTCGCTGAGTGTGTCGCGTGGAATGTGGCCACTCCTGATGTGAGAGTGAGCGTGTGTGTGTGTGCATGTGTGTGTGTGTGCACCTGTGTTCAGGTGCACTCACTGGCACTAAGGGGATGTGGTGTGTTCACCAGGATCCAAGGCTAGGGTGGTGTGGGTGAGCACTGTCCACGGTGATCCCACTTAGCCAGCACAGGACAGGAAGCTTCTTGTGTTTCCGGTGGTGGTGGAGGCTGAACGCGGGCTCACTTGACCTCTCTGTGTCCCCTGGACTCGCGGGGACGTTGGGCCCAGGCGCCCCACAGTGAGGAGCTGTGGAGGGGCTGGGTGTGCATCCTGCTCCTCCTGCAGCAGCCCTGCTGACTGTGGACGCAGGAGGAGCTTGGTTCTGCTCTGATGTCTGCCCAGACAGGTGGGGAGGAAAAGTCAGGGATGCGCATTCGGCCTGCAGAGAGTGCTTTGCTTTGCTGCCTCAGACAGAGCACGGCACTTAGCCAGTTAAACTCAACTTGGGGGCTTTGCCTCATTTCAGCAAGAGAGGACCTGATTTTGTGAAGAACAGAGAGATGTATTCTTGAGGCTGAATTTTCTCTTCTTCAGATTTCTAAAAAATATCTGAAATGGTTAAACAGTTGCCACAAGGCCCCACAGCAAAAGGCATAACCCTGTTTAGAGTAAATAAGAGAGTCTTTATGAAAACACCGGGATACATAGACGGAGTTTCTACATGAATCAAAGTGCCTGCTTTCAAAACATCATCGATATTCTCAGGTGGGATGGTGGCTCGTTTCATCAGTTGGTGACTGGACTAGTGCCAGCCCGTAAGGGATAATGATTACATCAAAAGAACTGGCACCAGCAGAGCAGTACAAATAATCCACATTAGAATACTGGCACGGACCTGAGCCCAGGAATTATTTTTAAGCTTGAAATTCACAAAGAGTTGCCAGGGAGCACAGAGGAGCACATACAAATGATTTATCTCAGCATCTAATAGAAACTGTGCTCTCCCCTAGCTGAGGTAAATGGTAATTCTTAGGTGGAACTGTGTGTCTGTAAGGAAGATTATGATAATTTGCCTTGTCTTAGAAATAGTATAAATAAAAGAGCCCAAGTTAAAAGTGGAGGCCCTCTTTTTTCTCCTTTCCCTTCTTCTTAGCATATGTTTTTTAAAGGCACAGTTTATGGATAGAGTGTGGGAGAATCTCTGTCCTGGGGAGGCTGCCGAGTTCTAGCTATTGGAAAGCACCGGCATGAACGGCAGGGCTTAAACGCATCCTGTTTCAGTCAGGGGCAGCTCTGCATACCCCTTTCACACCCCGGAGAAAGCAAGTGCACACACACTTCCTCTGAATGAGTGTTCTACCAGTGGAGTGCCGCGAAAAAGTAACAAATCCCGAAACTCGTAAAAGTCAGAAGTCGAAGAGCAGACACATTCAAAGTGGGGGCTAGGACAAAGTGGGAAATGTGAGCTATGTCCCCATCCGTCTTTAAAACAGCCTCTCAGGGCTTTAACTGGCCTCTGGGCCATTGCTCGGCACGTAGCCCGCAGAGCACCACCTGACAGGCCGGAGGGGGCCCGGAAGCGACAGGTGCCGGTCTGGGTCTGCTGTTGCTCGGGATCCCGCGCGTGCCGTTTCCTTGCCGACCACTCCCCACGTTATCAATGGTCCTGCTCATTTCCTGTTCCGGTTCCGTTTCCACAGTTGTCCCCTCCCCGTGACCTGGGTCAGCGAGGCAGAAGAGGGACCCAGGCCTCCTCTTCCTTGGTTGCTTTGAAGGGTGCTCACTCGGCCTCGGCAACCACTACCTAATCCTCAAGGGCCGCGGCTCTGTAGAAGCAAAGAGCCGCACTTCAGCTCACTTTTCTTGCTGAACAAAGTGCATTCTCGGAGCGTGGATGATGGGTAATAAAGCAGAGCCTTCCTTCCAGCCCAAGTCAAGGGAAGACGTGCACGACTGGCTTACTGGGGAGCCTGTTATTGGCTGTCCTGGACCTCGAGTCCTGGCAGAACCGCACACAGGACGTGTGGCCAGGAGAGGCCCGAAGCCCTGACTCACAGGCCCGTCCCAGCAGGGCTGTGAGGCCGACCGAGGCGCCGTCCTGGGACCTCCTGAGCCGCCCCACGTCCTCCCTCAGCCCCTCAGTGCCTCCCTGGGGAGGCAGACACAGGCTGCTCCCCTGTGTCGCGTCGGGGAGCTCTGAGCTTGCTTTCTGCCTCGCTCTGGGTCTTGCCTGTCTCAGCTTCCGGCCCCACTTTCTGCCTGGCCTTGGTCTGGGCTTGGTGCTTCGGGCCCGTCCTGCTTTCCGGCACAGCCAGGTAGTGGCGCCTCCGCTGGTCCCAGTCCGGCCCTCCCTCCACCTCTCCTCGCTCCTCCTCCAGCAGTCAGCTCGCTGCCCACGCCCACCACCTGCCACGGCTAGGAGCTGCGAGCGGGAGGAGAGGAGACAGGACCTCTCTTCCCTCTCCGCTGCAGTCTCGCCCTGGGCGTCTCCGAGCTCTGCGTCCAGTCCCGGTGATCGGCGGCCGCCCGGAGACGGCGGGACCCGGATGGGAGCTTTCTCACTCTTAGCTCTGACCCCTTCACCTCACAAAGCAGAACACGGGGACGAACCCCCCGCGTCACTCTGTGCCGACGGGTGCCTCGCTGGCTTCTGTGCCAACCCATTTGAGAAAGGCCACCTCAGGCATGGTCCTCGCCAGCCCCCGTGCCCTTTCCTTGGGCTAGCTCTCTCCACAGCAAGGAGGTGGCCTGCTTTAGCAGCGAGCTCAGGAAGGACCCCAGGAAAGCCCGTGCATCCCGTGCTCCTGGGTGCGCCTCTGCCCCAGCTTCTGCTGGTTTCCATGGTACCTTGTCCCGCGCTCTCTAGGCGGGTGTGGGGACCAGCGTCAGGCTGACCAGGACAGAACTTCCTCCCGGTTAGCGCCAAGCTTCACAGTACCATGACGCTGCGGAGCTGGAGGTGGGCATCCAGATTTTTCCAGGATTATTACGTGAAAGTGTACTGCACGGTTATAAGAAGCCGAGACCTTTTGTACACATTGGGCAAAACTCAACATGAATAATGATAATGGGGTCATTGCTTTGACAGATATTTTAGCATAGAATCCAAGAATTGCTGAAGTATCACGTGGTTCAGATAGGCGTTGAATCCACTTAGTTTTGCAGCACAAGAACCAAAACCAGTCCGTTAACTCTTCCTGATGATTCCCACGAGTAACAGTGGCAACCATAGAATGTATTTGATGACATCACCCAAGGTTTAAGATTAATTTTGTATTGGAATTTGTATTAATTTTGTATTTCAAAAGAGTAACTACTTGCTTGAAGCTTCCGGTTAATCCAAGTTATTTTGTGATGATTTCAAAGGCTTGATTTTCTTTCCTACCCCATCCTCGGCGTACATGACATTGGCATTCGTGTCAGCAATGCTAGGTTTTCAGAGGGAGAAGGGCCTGACACAGACCCCAGGTTCTTTCTCTTGTGGTCTTAGGAGGGAAGCTACGAGTTGAAGTAACTGCAGAGGGCGGCCCTGGGGAGAAGGATCAACTCAAACCTGCCTGGAATCTGAGCTGGCATTGGTTCTTTATATTTTAAAATTTTTTATCAGTCCATGTTTGCAGTGTGTGATGATTGCATTCCTCATGGGCAGTTGGTGGATGCGTGAAACACACCTGAATTCTTTTTGGCATTGTGTTTTTAACACACCCCTGCTGGTCCATTGAAAACTGTCTGAAACGCTGACCTTCGAGTGACTCAGCACTAATGTCTCGAGCACTTCCTATACGCCAGGGCCTGTGCTAGGTTGCAGAGACGGAGCAATGAAAGATGAGAATCTGCTCTCATGACCTGGACGCCTCAAAGCTGACACCAGAATGAACTGGCTCTGCTCCACACAGTTGGGTGATTGCTTTTCCCTCCTTTCCCCGTGGACTCCTGGCTCCCAGGCTTTGGGACTCCCTGCTTGCTGGCTGCGTTTCCAGTCTCTGTCCCAGGTCTCCAGGATCTCTGCACACCTTCCTGCTTTTGGATCTGCTCTGGCCTTGAATTCTGCTTCCCGGGGACTCCGGCCCAGGGCTTCATGCTGCTGGCCCTGCCCTAGGGACCTGCCTGCGTCTTCCTCCCCGTCCCTGACGTCTCCTGGACCCTCAGAAATCCCGTGTGCCATCGCCTGTGTGCTGATGGTGCCCGGGAGCAGGGGATCCGCCGGAAGTGATGTATTTCCACCTCCACCTCAAAACCCAGAGGGAATGGAGCCGAAACTCCTTTGTGACAGATGTTCAAATAGGATGAGGCGACCAGGCGAGCGTGACAGGGCGGGGAGAGGAAGTCCCAGTAGATGCTGATTTGTTCCCCTGATAGCTGTGTTTCTCACGAGTGGAAAGGGGTGCTGCTCTGAACCCGATGCTGACTGGTGACGACTGAGGAAATCAACTGCTTGACTGGAAGGGTCGATGCATACGTGACAGTCTGAGAGGGAGCCCTGACTTCTGGGGAGAGGTGATTTGTTAAAAAGCAGAATCTTTAAGCTGCAGGTTCTATAAGGGGTTCATGAGGCACCCATGGCTCTCAAATAGCAAAACACAATAAACTCAGAGTCTGGCGTTCTGGGGAGAAGTGGCGCTCATGAGGAATAAAAGTCACCTGAGGGGTGGGGGCTCTGAGTGGGTGCACGTTCCACAAAGACGAGTTCCAGGCAGTGAGCCTGCAGAGCAGGAGCCCACCCTGGACTCGGAAGGGACAGCAGCGACATCAGTCTGTTTTATCGTCAAGCCCAACCCAGTTACACCCTTGTCCTAATGTTGCCTTCATTGCTTCCGCTGCCTCGTGAGTTCTTCTGCCTGGGAATGCACCTGTGTTTCAGTCTCTCTCTCTCTCTCTCTCTCTCTCACACACACACACACACACACACACACACACACACGCGTTTCTCTGGCTGGATTTTATCCTGTTTCAACCTATGCTTGCACATGGTCTCTTTCTCTCTCATGGTCCCAGTCCCCTCCTGGTCCTACACATTCACCTATTGCTTTCTCCTTGCAGTGTCCTAATCTCCCTTCCCAGTTTCCTCGCTGCTACTAAAAGACTGTGGTCCTAGCAGGGGCTGGGCCAGGAGCCCCTGCACAGGGCGCGGTGACGCTTCCTTCCCATGGGCCTCCCAGCCTTACCCTGGATTCTTAACCTTAGCTCAATACTTACTTGAAAATTGAAAGAAAGATTCGGGAGTGACTCTTTGCTTTACAAAGGGCAGAGGGATGAGCAGCCCTCTGAGGAGCAACTTCTCAAGGGTTTGCTGATAGACTGTTAAATGTTTAACTTGGTGGAAACTAAAAACTGAAATGTTTCAGACCACTGCTGATTAGGAGCTGAGATAAGACAAACCTAAGAATGGCGACAGATAAGAAGTCCGAGTACTGCAGTCTCGTTCCGAGGGGACACCAGGCAGCCTGGGCTCCCAGCCCCTGGCAGCCCAGACCTCGTACTCAGCCTGGGGTCCTCCATGGGCTGGAGGGCCTCAGCGGGGCCCAGGGCCGTTCCCACGCTCAGCATGGTCCTCCCTGTGCACCCCTTCTCCTAGGCCAGGGTGGGAAGGAGGAGCCCAGCACATTCCCGAAACGACAAAAGTGTCAGACAGAATCAGAAAGTGAGCGCTGTGATGAACATGCAGAGATCTGAAAAAGGCCAGAGATGACCCATGAGCCCCAGCACGCCAGCGACAGAGCCCAGAGCCTCAGCCTGTGCTCCCCTCGCTCCTGGTGGCCTTCAGAGCAAGCACAGTTAAAAAGGGGCAGGAACTGCGATCAGGGGGCAAGAGCGAGAAAAACTTAGCCACCTGCACACGGGTGTTTGGGATTCGGTGTGAAACTCCCGGCAGAACGACAGTACCAGTGGTGTGAGCGAATGGCACTGGGCTAGGTGACGACAGAGGACTTGCACACAGGGCCACAAGGACTGCGGGAGGGGACACCCCAGTTGTTCATCAGGACAGCGAGCAGATTTGGGACCTGGGAGATGGGAATTGAGGTTAGACTGAGAAAGGGGAGTGGTGAGGTCCGCCGTCAACACGGCTTTAGCAAATGGCTCATTCTGCTTTTCCTTCTGAGCGCTTCAGGTCCCTTACTGGACATTGCTAGACACACCACCGCGCTCCTTTTTGATTCCTACATTCAATAGCATGTGTCCACCAAGTACAGCTGAGGCAGGTGTGGCTCAGAGGCAAGCAGACCCAGCTCTGCCCTCACAGCCCCCAGGCTGCCCGGAAACACACAGACTGGAGAAGGTGCAGATCGGGTGCGGAGCCAGCGAGCCGGGTGGGGCCTGGCTGTGGGGACCTTGAGGCCCCTGAGGACCCCGGGTCCTCCGGCCCAGTCGGGGACCCGGCCATTTGGAGGAGCTTGAAGCTCCGGGCAGAGCTCAGGTCTGGGAGCGCAGGCAGGGCCCTGGGAAAGCTGTGGCCACGGGTGGGAGGGAAGGGGCAGGAGACCAGGAGAGGTGGCGGGCACCTTCGGGGACCTTGGCAGGGTCAGCAGGAAGCCGAGGAGGGCAAGGGGGGCGGTGAGGAGACCCTGGGGTGGACGCCCTGGAGGAGGAGTTCAGGTTAGGGAGCAGCACCTGGGAGCTGCTTCTGGCCCGACCCCAGGTGACCTGAGTGGGGTGGTGGGGCAGCAGCCAACCGCAGGGAACTAAAGAGCAAGGAGAGGGAGAGAGGAGAGATGGCGAAAGGCAAAGCGTTTTTGTATGGGCTGAGCTATGCTGATTAGGGTAGGGTAGGGGTGAGCTCGGGCGTTTCCATGATGACAGAGATTTAGGCATTGTTAACCCATTGAGCGAACGGAGCATGAGTTTGAGTATTTGCACATTGTAGTGAGTGCTTTATCTACACTGTGTCCTCTGCTCTTCGAGGCCACCCGGGGAGGCAGTGTGGTCAGGGCGGGAGAAATACCGCAGCTCCAGGACGGTAGGACGCATGGCCCTGCTTCACAGACAGCAAGGGGTGGACCGGGCCCTGCCTCTGATCCCACCCAGCCCTGTTGGCACGCAGGGTCTCAGGGCATGGGAACCCGGCTCCCAGCCTCAGAGCTCCGGCTTTCTGGTCTGAGGGGCGGGGAGAACCCGGAGCTCGTGGGAAGTGCAGAGGCCTGGTTTCCAGTGACCTCGGGCACACCCAGAAGTCGAGAGCCACCGGAGGGAGGGAGCGGATCTGACTTGGACTGGGAGGAGGCAGAGAAGGGACAGCAGGGGAAGCTGGGGACTGTGCTGTGGCTCCCTCACAGGCACTGGCCGGGGGTGCTCTCCGGTGCCCTCCGAGCAGATGAAGGATGGGGACCCCAAGAGGGTCGGGCTTTGGAGCTGGCTTTGTCCTGGAAGCCTCTCGGGGACGCACCTGGGGGACTGCTCAGCTCTGAACCAACAGCAGCAAAGCATGGGGCCCCAACTCATCAGCTCTGAGGATGACACGGGGCTCAGAGCTCAGCTCATCACTGGGATGCCAGATGAAGGCTGCAAAGGATGCTCACAGGCCAGACGGATCGGCCAAAAGAAACGAGAGGGAACTCAACAGGCACAAGCATAACCTCCTCCACTGGGGATTAGAAAGCCACCCTCCCCAGCAGAGCTGGCGTCAGGAAGCGGAGGCCAGGAGCTTCGGGCGCTCAGCACCGAGTTCACCTCACGGCCAGCTGGCTCGGTCCTCAGGTCCAGATTCAGTAACAAAAGTGTTGCCTTTCACCACACTGTTTTCCTTAGCCAGGCTCTGGTAAGTGCCTCTGCCTCTCATGCCTAGGATGCTGGCTTGGTTTTTCTCAGGTTTCTGTGGCTTCAGGGTCGGCCTTGTTCCTGTAGGTCCTCGCTGGGACTGAATTCCGTGCCATCTGGCTGGGATCGCAGCCCCTGGTGGCAGCTGAGCTTCTGAGCCTCCCCTCCTAGCTGCAGGTCCTGTGTGCTCCTGTTCGTGTGTCGTGCGGTGGCTGTTCTCAGGACTGCGTGGGGTGCTGCTGTCACAGTACTGCTGGGGTCGCCCGCTTCCTGGTGCTGCCCCTTCTGTTTTCTTTTGCTGGCCCACCCAGCACCGGTTCTCGGTGATGTTCTGCATGGGACGTGGAAGAGCTGTAGTTCTGATTTCTGTGACGAAGCTTACAAAACAGAACTTGCACCTCACATTGCACTGCACAATTATGCAGTACTTTTATGTACTTTTTTTCAGTGAAATTTGACTATAATCCTATAGATAAGTTTTGGAATCTGTTTTCGAGTGGAGGGCACTGAAGTGCAGGATGGAAAATAACTTCCCCAAAGCTCCACAGCTGTGAATTGGTGGACTAGGGTGGGATCCGGGGCCTTCTGGTGCCTTTGCACCTTTGATGGGCCTGTAGGTAACTCCGCTTTTCTCTGGAGTCCTAGCTTTTCCAGAAGACGCAGGTGGCTGGGTCTGGAAGATAAGGGTTCTGGTGCACGATGGCACTGCAAGGCTGGGGCAGGGACTGTTCCGGGCAACATGTCACCTTTCCTTCCATTGTTAAGCACATCAGCAACCACACGCTGCTTAGCTCGCACAGTAGCCTAAGCAGTTTACTTTCTTGGGAAATACAAGCTGTACAGCCCAGAGCTCCCGGCCATGCTCAGATGGCTGGGTCCCTGGTTGGCAGGCGCCCTGGTTCATTCTCTCCTCTCTGGTTCGTCCTGCCTCACACTGTGGGTGACTTTTTCTAAGCACTGCATTTATTATTGAACATTAAGTTAAGCACCATGCCTGGCTGCAGTGCTCTTCACAGTGTGACCAACCCTAACTCTCTGGGCTCAGTACCAACTACTGTCTTCCCTCTCGTCTCTTTCTCCATGCCAGCTGCTCTTTGTGCTCCTGACTCCTCAGATTGATCAACTTCTTTGTACAAGATTATTACCACTGTAGGCAGCATGCGATGCTCAGCCCATGGCGCTGGAGGGGCTGATTCAGCCAGGGAAAGCACCTGAGCTTGTGTTATCCGTGTGTGTCATTACTGTGGTTAGTAATGAAATACCGGAGGCAGACTACTTCATAAAGCAGAGCCCAGGACACGGGGCCCAGTCGGCTCAGCTCTGCTGAGGATTCAGGGTCATCATGCTGGTCAGAATGCAGAGGGAGAGGAGCACCAGGGGCAGGAGGCTGGGAGGCGCCAGACGGCCTTGCCATGGAGGGCAGGGACTTCCCATGGGCCCCACCTCTCAGAGGTCCACACCACCCCCAAGATCACCACACCAGACTGCCAACATGTGACCTGTAGGGGACACACAAACCACACTGTCACTAAAACAAGTAACGGAGCGCAAAGCCAGGTCCTCAAGTGCGAGAGCACAGACTGGGAGGCCAAACCCTGCAACCATCATCGTCATCATCATCATCATCACCATCTGATGCAAGAGAGGATATCGTGTGAAGTTCATGAAAGTGTGGCTTTATAGGGTCTTGGAGTCTCTTCACTCTGGATCTGAAGGGGATGTGAATAACCTGTGAGACAGAAACCTGTGGAGCCTGTGGACCGAAGACCATGATGGGGGAGGCATCTCGGCTGGTGCCCGATGGAAAGACAACTCCCTAAGGGGTGGCGGTGTGTTGAGCCAACCCTGAAACTCATTGATCGATCAGAGGAAAGGGGAATTCAGAACGGAAATGCAGTTGTAGAAAAACAAAGGAAAGTACATTTCTTGCATCAGACTGCAGCCCTGAGAGGTTGGGCCTGCTACATGGGAAGTCACGTGGTCATGTAGTGTCCTCCATCTGTACCTGACAGACTTGAGTAGTGGTTTCCCCGAAACACAATCCCCAACCTAATCCCGGGAATCTGTGGATTCTAACTTACTTAGCAAAAGGGTCATGGAAGATGTGATTAAATTCAGGATCTTGAGACAAAGAGATTATCTAGGGACAAAACATCTGACATTCACAGTGTAAAGGAGAGGTTTATTTTTGTTTGAGGTCTCAGCCCATGAGTGGAGTCCAGGGCTCCAAGGCAGGAACCTCATGGTGGCAGGGTGGGAAGGAGCAGAACTGCTAGTGCACGGCGACTGGGAAACAGAGCACAGGGCAAGAGAGCCAGAGAAGGCTCCAAGGCACACCTCAGTGACCGCCTCCAATGGGGCCCCACTCCTAACAGAGCACTCAGCTGTGAGCCTCAGTGCTGTGATCCATGGAGGAGAAGAGCACCCCACGGCCCACTCACCTCTACAGGCATCTCCACCCAGCCGCGCTGACTCGTGGTGCTGACTGGCACACGGGATGAGTGCTACATGCCATGACAAGAGTCCCAATAAGAGGAACCCGGAGGAGACACACACACAGAGAAGGGGACGTGCAGGCAGAGGCTCAGGCCCAAGAGGCTGGGAGTTAAGGGTGCTGATGTCTTCCGGAAGCCGTGGGAGCCAGGAGTGTTTCTGTCTGCAGGCACCAGGAGTGAGGCCCTCTGCACTTCGACCTCAGACTTCTCGCCCCCAGCACCGGGACGATGACTTGTTTGAAGCCACCACATTAGCAGTAATTTATTACAGCAGCCAAGGAAACTAACACAGTGCCACGTCTGTCTTGCTAGAAAGCTTCCTCCCATGGGCATTAAAGATATGATAAATGTGATACATTGAGATGTAGAGTATTTTATGTATGTATGTTGGGGGAATTCCTAACAGAAAAGCACAGAAAATAACAAAAACCAGTTTTAAAAATGTGAGGAAGAGTTAACTAAGCCACAGGCATTGTTGTCCACACACTGTAGATATTCAGATATTTAATATTTGTTGATTCGGTTCTTTGCCATTACACTAAAAATCCAGAGGGAATGCCAGACAATTTCAACTGTAGGAAGCTGTATTCTATAGCTACATTCTCCTAACAACATCTTCCTGATGGATGACTACAGTTTCTTAAGAAGGATCTCTTTAAATAATATTTATATAACATCTAAATAATGTAGCACTAGCATTTTAATGTCCAAAGACAGATGTGGTCTTTCTGGACGTGCCCGTTCCATCAACAATGACTGAATGCTCCGTGTAGCAATCATGCTGCACATAAGCCTAGTAAAATAATATTCTTAACAAGATTAGCAATCTTCTGAATCGTATGTTCCTAAGCATTGCACTTAATTTAAAGTTTTCTGTAGTGATTAAGTGGTCTCTCACACATTTTATATTTTACTCATTCTTGGCAAACTACGATTTTGCAAACTGAATACAAAGTCACTCAGCTTTCTTAACACCAGTTCCAACGAAGTTGTCAGTTAACCCACTTATTCTTGTCATTAATGCATTTCACAGCTTTTTTTCTTTTAGAAAGGAGTTATATTAGCATTCCTAAGAGCATTTTAAAATAATTCCAGCTTAGTTCACTAAAAGTCCATTAAAATTACTTGGACAAGAAGACTGATTATGTTTCTTTTGTAGACAAATAATGAGACACCAGAAACACTAACGGCACAGACACGGGCGGTGAATACATAACTCCAAGTGCCCTAATGAAAATTGAATATCAAGTTAATTTTCAATCACCCACATGCTTGCTAGCTTTTGGCTAATAGTACATTTAATGGAATTTTAAATTTTTCTGCTAAAATACAAAAACCTCTCTATTTAATAGACTGTGAGTACCATGAGAACCAGCCCCTAATTTTATCTGTGTGACTTTGACAAATTACTTAATCTCTTTCTGCCTCAGTTTCTCAGTTTTCAATGCAATTAGGAGAACTCCAGCATAAGCTTCAGAGACAGTGAGAGACTGCTGGTGTCCAGGAAGCAGAGCCCGGGCCTGGTGCAGTGCTGCATTGAGCTGCTGCCTGCCCAGGCCTGGAGCTGGCCGTGCCCTGTGAGTGGAGACAGCAGCGCAGAGCCCCCGCGGGAGACGGTGCACGCACACTCACAAACGGAAGTGCTTCTTTTGTTCTAATGCAGCAGAGGTGCGTCTTCCTTAGCCATCCTCTCTCTGGATTTTAGATCCTGAGTGGGCTGGGGGCAGAGGTAGAAAGAATGTCACAAATTAAATTTCCAGCCTCTCACCCACAGTCAGGGCAAGAGTGGCAGAGATGTCGCACACCTGGGTGTGCGCGTGACCTTACCGTCATGAAGGGGGTTTCACTCACCTCTTCTCTGTAGGGTTCTGGAGCCAGGAGTGGGGTGGGTCTTATCTGACGGATACTCGGGGAGAGCAGAGCATGACTTGGGGACACTGTCCCCAAGGGTGTGGCTGAATGTTTTGTTCTTTGAGGAAATGAGTATTTAATTCAACAACTTTAGTGTGTGTGACTAAAATTCACTTAGCACAGTTTGGAAGACAGACTACTCGAAGTCAGGGAGATATAACAAGGCTAGTGTGCAGCAAGTGAATTCAGTCCTTAAGTCTGTCTCAGTGCAGCAGTTCTGGGCCTCCTCTTCCTCCATCCAAGAGGAGCAGTTATTAGAGGAAAAGGAGAGATAGGAACCAGGCAGGCTTTGTACAGTGGGCTGAAGTGGGGTCAGTGGCAATGCCACCATATCAGAAAACCAATCTTGTGATGTAAGAGCCATTTGTGACAGGTGGGTTCAGTATAAAATCCCTGAGCTCGGAGGCCCTGGGAATTGCTTAGGCAGTCAACATATTAGGAGCCGATCACAAACGGAATGAAACCAAGTGAGGTGGGCACAACATAGAAGCTGGACAGAGACAGCAGCTAAGAGGTAGCAGATCCAGTGGAAATTAGGCACCTGAACAGAAACATGAATAAGAAGCTAGAATTCTACGCTGCTATGGCCCAGAGCTTGAAGGGACAAGATCGTAGAGGAAGGTGAGCCATAGAGAAGACAGCCCAACACTAGGGGAGTGCGGAGATACAAAGAAGCAGAGTAAAATTGGCTCAAAGTAGAGAGCAATTCTGTGTAGCACTGTGTGTTGGAGAGACAAAAATTGGAGCTTAGGAGTTGGCAAGGAGAAAGGGTCCCAGGAGACAATTCCAGTTGCCAGACTTGTCAGGTACAGACATAAACAACAGAGATTAACATCCAATACAATAAAGGAACAAATACAGAATTTTATAGGAGAATTGGAATTGTTAAGAAATGAAATGGAAACTTTAGGTAAGAGATTGTTATAACACAAATACAAGAATTAAGTAGATGGCCAGGGATTTAGCTCAGTGGTTTCACTGCCTACTGCGCAAGTGCAAGGACCCAAGTTCGATCCCTGGTACCAAAAGAAAGAAAGAAAGAAAGAAAGAAAGAAAGAAAGAATTAAGTAGATGGGCATGAGAGGAGATTGGATCTTGCAGAAGAGAGGATCTATAAACTGGCAGATGATCAGTGGGAAATATCTAACTTCAAAGGTTAAAAGTCAAAATGGTGAAAAGTATAGAAAAGTGGGTAAGAGATTTATAGGGCATGGCCTTAACATATGTGTAATTGGAGTCCTAGAAAAGAGGAGAGACTGAAGTAGAAGCAGTGGAAGAAATGCTAATGGCTGAGAATGTTCAGAAACCAATAAACAACATCAAGTCACACAATCAAAAAGCACTCTCAATCCGAAGAAGAATAAGCACAGTGAAACCACAGACACATGGTAGGAGAGGTATGGAAAACCAGAGAGAGAGAGAATATTAACATCCCGTGGAAAATAAGGACCTTGACTTCAGAAGAGAAGGACATGACCGACAGCTGGCACCCTAATGGAAAAATCAGAATCTGGAAGACTATACCTGCCAACTAAGAATTCTGTACCCAGAACACATATCCTTTAAAGGTAAGGCTGAAATGGAGATATTTCCAGACAAAGTGACAGAAGCCATCATGAGCAGGAAAAGGGGGGAAAAAAGAACAAAGATAAATAAGAGCAAAAAAGAGAGAACAACACAAATAGTATATACAATTAGTTGAGTTCCAGTACATTTCTAAAAATTATGAAGATGTGTCAACTCACATAAAGAAAACCCAAAGTGTCTTACTTTCTCACTGCTAAGACACAACACTTGGCACCCGGAAGTTAAAGGAGGAAAGGTTTGCTTCAGTACAGTTCGTAGAGGTTTCAGGCCACAGCAGCTGGCTTCAAGGCAGGGCAGCCTGGCAGAGAGGCATCGCAGGGGAGAAACAGTCTGTGGGAGGGCAGGAAGCAGAGAGGGATCGAGGGCGGGGAGGCATAGACCTCCTTCCGGGCCACGCCCGCACTGACCCGCCTGCTCCCACCAGGCTTCCTCTCCGGCGTCACAGCCAGCTATAAACCGTCCGTGGAAGACCCCGGGGTCACTCAGCCGTGAGCCAGTCACTCCCCAAAGCCCACCTATGATCACACAAGGCTTTGGGGGCACATCTAGGTGTAAGCCATAACAATAAGGCTTGGAGGTACAATAGGTTTAGGCATATAACACTTAAAATTTCACTGCCGACACAGAATAAAATAGGCCTAACCCTAATATAAACTGCAGCAAGTATTTATATATGTTAAGTGGTTAAAACACATCAATTCTTGGATAAATATGGCATTTTATCTTGAAACAGACCAGAGTTTTAAAAATGAGACTGAGTGTCAAGAGGGCTGCACCCTGCCCATTATCAGAGAAAGCCCAAGGAAGGTTGTCAGGAATTGGGCAGGAAGTGTAACACCCGACGTCGGGCGTGGCTCGCTGCATGCCTGGCTAACTGAGATCGCTGACACAGCTGGAGATAAGTGCACGTGTACATATTGTGGGTTTTATGGTCAGATAAGCTGAGCAGTATTTTTTTATTCACTTGTGTCTCTCATGAATAAAATTGAGCAAAAGTAAATGAAAAATACACATTATCCTAACCTCTAATATATCAATGGCACCAAAACGAATTCATATTTTCAAAGCAAGCATTATAGAAGAGTTGACTCAATATAAGGAAATTTAAATGAATATTGGCTGCACAAAACAACAATAAAAGTATATATAATTAAATTTCTGGCAGTAAAAGCATAGGAGGTTGAGAGAGAGGAATGTTATTAAATTTCCTATGATTACGTTATGGTCTAGGAAATGAACATAGTATTATTTATATTAGGTCCTAATAACTCAAAGGGCACGTGGTAATCTCCAGGGATAAAAGAAAGCATAGCTAAGAAGGTAAGAGGACAATAAGGGGAATTATAAAAGAAATACTGATTAGAGCTAAGCAAAAGCAAGAAATGAAAGAAAAACAGAATAAATAAAACACATAGTAAAAGGATAGTTATAAACTTAAATATATCAGTAAGTACAATAAATGAGAGAGATCTAAAAACTCTAATCAAAAGACAGAGATTATCAGATTGTCTTTAAAAAATCCTCCATGCTATAAGAGCCAAAATTAGATCTAAGCAAGCACAAAGACTGGAAATAAAATAATGCAGATGACACATTAAGGGTATTGACAAGCTCTTGCTGCCGTAGCCGGTCACCAAGACATGGCTTCAAACAAATTTATTATCCCACAGTTCTTGAGGCAAAATCTGAAATGGGTTTTATGGGGCTAAAATCAATGTGTCATAGCACTGTGTTCTCCTGCAGGCCTGTGGGAAGAGTCTTCTGTCCCTTGCCTTTGTACATTTAATTCAAAATATTTCTATTAGGACTCGTTTGCAGCGCAGGATCACCACATTTCTCATGGGGAGCCGGTGCA
This sequence comes from Heterocephalus glaber, assembly GCF_000247695.1. Next base: position 10,910,929 of record NW_004624798.1, on the reverse strand, counting down.
GGTGCAGAAGGTACCCCAGTTCTTTTACTTGCCCTTCCCTCCCCTTCTTCCATCTCTCGGTCCCTTTCCCGCCTGGCCTCCGGGCTGCCTGCAGCCTTCGGCTTGCAGAATGGCTGTACTGTCCACATCTCCGCTTTCCCTATACCTGCTTCTCACAGGAACTTGTAGCACTCCTTGCTGGTGTACACGGACCACTGCTCTCCACCCGACGGCAGCACCAGGCACAAATGCACGTGAAACTCCTGCAAGTCATAATCTAAGTCTCAACACATGTTGAAGGACTGGAATCCTTGATAAGGTAGCTGATCAAATTGTAATTAAGGTTGAAACCAAATACACAAAGATAACTAAGAAATCCTTTAAATGTTTGGAAATAGTGCATGACTCAAGGAGAAAATAATCATGGCAATTAAAAATATTTGAACCGAACGATTCTGAAACTATGTCATTAAAACTTGGGGGTTGCAAGTACATCTGTGTTAGGAGGCAAATTTATAGCCCTGAGTCCTGTATGATAAATGAAGAAAAGCTAAAAATCAATGACCTAGCACTACAAAAATTATAAGATGAAAGAAATTACAGTGTATTGACTAATGCTATTCTTCAATTAATTTGTTATGAAATTTTGTTTTATTTTTCATAGAAATAAGAAGGCTTTTCTTTGGTATCGGGAATCGAACTCAAGACCTTGCACCTTCAAGGTAGGTGCAGCACCACTGAGCTAAATGCCCGGCCCAAGAAGACTGTTTTTAAAAAATATTTTCTTCATTAATATCTACTCATATTACACTGAAATAAAGTTTTTC
>NW_004624798.1:10735067-10909248 GCF_000247695.1 Heterocephalus glaber | reverse complement strand
AAATCTAACAAAAACATATAAGGATTTTATACAGAAATGTGGAAAATTGCTGAGAAAAACAAAACTAGACTTACATAAATAGAGAGCTATTCCTAGCTTGTGGATTAGAAGCTGTAGAATTATAAAGATGTCAATTTTCTGACCTGGATCCATGGATTCAATGAAAACTCCAAATCCTTGGGAAATATTTTCCCTAGAAATTGGCGAGGTGAATCCTAATTATGTATGCAATCTCAGGGGGCCAAGAACAGTTGGGGTTTTACTGAATTTTTACAATCAACAAACCCGAGAGACAGACACAGATTTCCATGTTTGCTTAGGCTACAGTGATTTGGACAGTGCTGTGCCATCTGGACTTAAACACATGGGTCGGAGCGGCATAGCTGCCGGCCCAGAGAGCGAGCTGCCAACCACCCTGGTCCCCGTGCAGGACAGCCAGGAAGTAGAGAGCGGTCATGTCAATAAGGGAAGTGTTTCAACTGGTTGTTTGTGTACAAAAAGGTGAACCTGAGCCTTAGTTACATCACAAGCAAGTGTCAAGTGTGGATAGGTTACGTGTCTGAATGTAAAAGGTAAAACAATAGAGCTCACTGACAGCAGCGCAGGAGAGGGTATTCATGACTTCGAAGTAGGCAGAATGCATAAAGAGGACACACAGGGAATTAGCCCCAAAGAGAGAGACTGATAACTTGGAATTCATTAAAATACACAAGTCCTCAGGACAATGCACAGCCGGGAGAACAAGAAGGCTAGTGCTGGGAGACTATGCTTGGAATACATGCTTTACAAAGACTCACACTCTCACTACAGCACCACCCCAACTGATAAGAAAATGATGGACAATGCCCTTAGCAATATGCATAGATTGGAACATGCATTTGAAAATAGGGTATCCAAGCAACAACCAACAGCAGACACCTCCACTGTGGACTAGTTCTAAAATGTGGCATGGTGTAACAGCCGCAGGAATAAGGGAATTGGGTCTGTGTAGCAATATTGATGGGGTAAACCAGGCGAAATATGTGTGTCTTTAAGAAGCATGATAAAAAATACAGCGAACACTACTGCCAAGTTCTCTCCAACAGAAAGGCAGGCTCTTACAAACATGGTGCTGTGTCCTCACCCACTTCATTCATCAGATCCAGCCTGCTGCAACTTCTGGCTCCTCCCCAAAGTCGAAGCATCTTGAAAGGTCAACGTTTTGAATTGGTTCAGGACTTCAGCGGAGCCAGTACAGGGAAACTAATGACACTCAGGAAAGAGGACTCCAGAACTGCTTCCGGAAGTGGTGAGGACAATGGCATAAGTATGTTTGATCAAGGGGACTATTTTGGGGGGGGAATTCATGGTCACATGTCTTTAACTGTAACACATTTTAAAAAATTTAAACATTCACTGTAGTTTTTTTTTTTTAGCACACTTTGTATATGGATACACACAAAAAAGCAAATATTGTAAAATGTTAACAATAATAGTTTAAATTACAATTGTCAAATTTAAGGAGGAGGAATATAATGTGCTCATCTTTGAGTGTTTCCGTATGTTTTGTATGTAGTGTTCATCAGAATGAATTGGAGGAAAAAAACCAACTCTAAACCATTAGTGTTTAACTGTGCAGGCCTTGTATGCTTGGAGTTTAAGGGTTGTATCAAGACAGAATGAAGGGTAATGTTATTTTGCCAATTTCCTCCAAGCCTTGGTCAGCTTATTTCCTATTCCCTGGAGTCTGGAGACAAGGCAAGGACCAGCAGCCGCCTTACTCAGCACTAGGGTGCCTCGATGTCAGGAGGACTTCTACCTGGGGACCTCCCCTTCCCTTCTTCCTCCTTAGGAACCCCGTGCTTTCCTCCCTGCCTTCTGGTGCTAAGCAGTTCAACTCCATCGGTTTGAAAGAGGAAGAAGAGGAAATATCATCCCAGTTCACTGGCTGAGGCTCTAATTGAGCAAAATTAAAATAGTTTCTCTGTAGCCAGCACCACAGCAGGCGCTGGGCTCTCTATCACACGCCAAACACTCTGTGTGTAAATATTTTCCAATTGCCTTTTAAACAAAGAGGAAATGCAGGCAGAGGCATGCATTGTCCAGACGTATTAGATCAGATGGATGGTTAGAGATAGATGCTGCTTATAAAGCAGAGAATGTCCCTGGTACTTGTAAAGGACAGCATGCAGAGCACAGCGGGGAGATGCAGGTACAGCCAGGCTGCCTCTGGAAAATTAATGGAACAGTGCCAAGTGCAAGGGAACAAAACCCTGCATGCGAACATGGCTGGAAGAGGAAAGGCTTCTGCAGGGTTATCTGGGATAGACGCTGGAGGCCCCTCCCCACGTGCGTGAGGCTGGGTACACTATGAAGAACACCAGGAAAATGTGCATCTCGCAAAAGCAACACTGTCGTGTTTACTCCTCCTCCAGTTGTAAAATTTCAAGGTAGGCTGTAACTTGTGACACTGGTCATGGGAAAGGCTTCAGGAGGAGGGGACGTCATCAACATTTCCTTCTCTTCAACAACATTTATTTTCCAATTTCTTTTCTTTCTTTTTTTTTTTTTTTGGTACCAGGGATCTAACTCCGGTCCTTGTGCTTGCACAGCAGGCGATGAAACCACTGAGCTAAATCCCTGGCCCTTATTTTCCAGTTTCTATGTCTGAAATCATTGTTTCAGCCTCAGACAGACCCCAGCTTTTGGAGTCATTGTTGATTCCTTATTTTCTCTAAGATTTTCAGCACTCACAAATTCCTCGGCCAGTCCTGAGGATTTGATTTTGTGCTCCCTGGGTCTCTTACCTTCTTTCAGCATGTGAGCTGCTTCCTACCTGGAGAGCCGATGACAAAGGCACCTTGGTCCCACTGTACTTCTTCACTCTCTGCTCCCCTCAGAGCTGGCTATGTGATGGTGTAAAAACCCGTTCAAACACGTTAGTGGCCTTGCATCGCCTGTCAATTAAGCACAAAGCTTTTAACTCAGCACTTGGAGCCTTGGGAAATTCTGACCTGCATTTCTAGAATTAGTCCTTTTTATTTATTGATATACACAAAATAATCTCTTCAAACTAGGTTTCTCAGTTGGTGAACCTGAGCCAGTTTTAGCCTGTGCTACTTTTAGCAATACGGCCCGGGCATTAAGGAGCGTTTCATGTCCCTCTTCTGTATGGAGACAGTAAAAGTCTGTACCATGCCGAATGCACGTGCAGGCTACAGGGGTTAACATTCATGAAATCTTTAGCATGGGGCTGAACAGAAGGTATGTTCTCAGTAAATGCCAGTTTCAATGAGTGGTATTGTTTTTGCTGTTCTTTTACATAAAACATCCTCATCTCTGTTTCCTTTTGACAAAACCTAAGCTATATTTCAAGTCTGACATCTTTACTTAGCCCTGTCTACTTTTAATTGTGTCTTATTCCGCTCAACCAGATTTCCTCTCTTCCTCCTCTCAGCCCTCACCTGCTAGCTACTCTAAATCATATTCCTGCATGTCCTGTGGTTATTTTTGCATTTAAAACCACACACACATGCACACAAACACACACACCTTAAGCAGGTAAGGACTGCTGCTTTATCCATGTTTGTATTCAGTGAGGCCAAATGGAAGAGCATTAATGCCTTTTTATTGGTCATTTCAGTTTAATTGATCGATTAATTATTAAGTTTAACTAATAAGTGCACCACCTGGATTACCTGTCCCAACTCCCAGGAGTCCTACTTTTGAAAAGACACCCACAGATGAGGAGCTGGACACTTCCTAAAGACCCTAGCTTCTACAGGGAACTACTTAACAGGAGAGCTTGTCCTCAGTATAACCATAAAATTATGGTATCCAAAATTCTCAGGAAAATGTTTCATATTTGATATCTCACCATTAAGAAATCAAGATCAAAGCAATTCCCATGAGAAACTTGTTGACATGCATTGGAAATTGTAGTAGAATGGATGGTGTATAGGGAACAGGAAAGGGGACATTACCAGAACCCCTGCAGTGGGTCCTGGTCTCCTGTGAGCCACTACAACACAAATCGAATTAAAGAATAAAGACAGGAAATGGGAATTAGAGAGAAGCTGAGCTTTGGGCCTGATCAGTGCTGCTCTTGGACAGCGAAGAGGAAGGCACCCCGAGCTTGCCACTATCTATTGGGTTCATAGGGAGTAACAGATGACTCAGAGGGGGCCGGTAATCCTAGGACCATGAGGATCTTGTGCTGATGAGGATCTCAGGTCGATGAGGATGGTGAGATGAGCAAAACATTCTTGCCAGAGTAGGTGGATGAGTTAAGCTGATGAGGAATCTGTCCCTCCTCAGGTGAGACCTTTCTATTGGTTCTCAAAGACCCAGGATGTCTTCAGCTGATGTAACCTTGCCCTTAAGCTTCACAGCATCACAGGACTATTGAGGCCTCAGACAGCCCTCCTTATTATTTAATTGTGAAATGATTTTTCCCCCAAATTATGTAGAATGGCTCCTGACAATGGTGCCATATTTTTCTCTGTGTTTAGCTCCCTCCCTCATCCCCTCTATTCTTCTGGATCTACCTGTTTCTCACTTGCTTATGAGGCGATGGTGGAACATCGAAGAAATGAAGAGAATCTCTTCTCCTGGGAAGGCCTGCTGAGCTACATTTCCTTACTTCTTCTTCTTCTCCCACTCCCATCTAAGGAAGCCAGTTTTAGCTGTAGAAAACTGCTGACCAAGGCTTCTGAGGAAAAACAGCACAGTTCCTCAAAATAAAGCTGCTGCTTTGGGTGGGTACCTTACTTGGGTACAGGGATCTCTGGAGTCCCCTAAGTAGATCAGACTAACTAGGGTGAGGTTATGAAAAACCAGAAAGGCAAGATAGCAGGGGAAATTTGTTTTCCGTTGTGTGCTTTTCCTGCTATTCTCCTGCAGCCTGTCCAGTCGAGAGTCATGCTCCAGTGTTCTTGGGAGGAGGACAAGTGTTGCTCCATCCAAGGAAGTTATTTGGACTCAGAGCTGAGTGGGTAGAAACTCTGCACGTTGGGGTCAAGGGATCACATCTGTTTATTGCTGGTGCTGAAAGGCTGGGCCACCATGCCTCTGGCCTTAGTCTGGCACAGACCTCTGGTTGGAAATTGTGGCTGCACATAGGTAGTGGGATCTCTTTGAAGATCTCTCTCTAATGTATTCACTTTCTAGACAGCAAAATGCCAGGATGTTAACAGATGAATTGTTTGTACTTTAAAAGTTTACTGCTCCAGTTAGGACATTCTTGATGGCATTTTACATTCTCTTTGCAGTGAGCCAGCTGATTCATGCTGCACTCTGAAGGTTGTGAGTCTCCGTGTGACACTAAGAATTCTATGTCTTGACCATTAGAAGAGAAGTGTATAAAATGCAGTGCTGCTCGGTGGAAGTATATGAACCATTTATATGAATTCATTTTAGGCTGTGGCTCTGTTTATATTTGTAGCCTTTGAGGTCTGCCAGGCTCTTTCTACTTTCTTTTACTTTTAGAATTATAGCTGTCCTCTCTGTTCAAAAACATAGGGCAAAGTTGTTATGAGAGAAATTCTATTTATGATATACATTTTAAGTGTAACTAAAAAAATGTCACTATGTACCGAGTCACTGCTATACATAAGGGTTTCTGCTAGATCCAGAGGGCTGCAGAGCTGATGAAGCCATCATGCCTGCTCCCTGGGAACTTGTAGGTTCACTCATAGCCAGAAGACAGCAGAATGCGCTAGAGACACCAGACAAGCACAATGCCTTAGGAAGTTTCAAAAAAGATATACTGCATACATATCTGTGTTTGGGAGATCTGAAAACAATGCATTAGAGTATCTTTTGAGATGTGAACTGAAAGATGAGTAGCGTTTTCTTATCAGTCCATGCATGCAGTGCATACTGTTCACATTCCTCGTGGGGAGTTGGTGCAAGGATAGAACACATCTCAATTCCCACCTCCACCCCACCGAGATGAGGAGGATTTGAACAGATGACGATTGTCTGGGGGAGAGCATTCCAGGAGAAGGAAAGCCATGGATGAGGCTGTGGATCTGTGGCTGAGGAGCCGATGGAGGAGCAATTGGCTGTCGCACGGGGCACCAGAGGGGCAGAGGCCATGTCCACTTAGCTCTCCAGTCCCTGACTGGACCTGCACTGCTGTGGCTGTAGAAAGGTGACCACTACACACCCCAGGAGCAGAGGTGGAAAGGATGGAGGACAGAGGTCCCTCCCAAGCCTCCAGACAGGTAGAGATGAGTTCCTGGTGGCCGAGAGGCCTTCGCATGGATACAGAGCCCCCCAAGAGAAGTGAACCCCATCTGCCTGAGCGAGGAAAGGAAAGGTCCTCATTGTGGAGCCCCAGATCCTGGATCCTCCGAGCAGCACCTGTGTCCACTGTGGCTGTGCTGCGTGGAAGGCGAGGGCCAAGTTGGCCCAGGTGCTGGAGCCCAGCGAGGGGCCTGGGGACAGCTCTGCACTCGCCCACCTGTCCCTTGCTCACCCATTCCCTCGCTCGTTCCTGTGGTGTTTTAGTGAGACTCTCACAGCGCAGCATGAGTGAAGTGCTTGAGGTGCTATGACACCAGCACACAGGGCCTGGCTGGAGGAGCTGGGGTTGGAGCAGGCGGGCCAGGCTCTGACCGCCTCTCCACAGTCTGCTCCTGGGAGCTGCTGGATGCACAGACTGGGCCCGCCCATCACCGCAGATTGCAAGCAGGTTCAAGGGTGTTTGTGTAAGTGGTGAAGCTGGAGCAGGGCCGGGGATTTAGCTCGGTGGTTCTGGTGCCTGCCTTGCAAGCGCAAGGACCCGAGTTCAATCCCTAGTACCAAAAAAAAAAAAAAATTTCCAGTATGAAGCTGGAGCAGCCGCTGGAGACTGATGCTGGGGTTGAGCACGGAGGAGGACATGAGCCAGACCCACGGTGATGCCTCCCCGCCAGCGGTGGCTGATCTGACTGCTGAGCAGCACATTCCCATCGCAGGGCTCATGTTGGGCTTGGGTGAACCCTGCAGCTCAGCTTCGATTCCAGCTCTGTAAAAGTGGGGTTAACATCCCAAGGGTATTTTGAACCTGGACACCTCTCCAGATTGGTTTGAAGATCAAGTGTGAGTAAAAGGTTCTCAGAACCTCAAAAGCTGCATAAAAATGGGAAACTTCACTTTTTTGGCTGTAGTTGGAGTATAGGGAAAAATGTGTTCTTTGGTATAATAATGCATTTTTAAGACTGTTTAGTGAGAAACAATGATCTAGTATGGATTCTTTGTTGTGATTAAACATGGAGTGCAAGCAGAATCTCTTCCTCCTCCGAGCTGCAGGAGAGCATGGTATCTGAAAAGCAGACTGAGTGCATTGGTCCAGTGGGAACAGGGAAGAGGTTGGAAGTCGAGTGCTCAAGGTTGGGAGGTCGGGAACCTTCCTGTGTGCTGTGTGTAGGGTGCAGACAGAACTAGGTGGGGCTGGAGCAGACCCCCTCTGACAGGAGACATCGATTCCCTGTACAGTTAGAAAAATCGAACTGAGTGAGTAGCTTATTCAAAATGAATAGAACTGTGGAAGGTTAATGAAAAATAAACAAATATAACCATGAAGAAATGCTGCTGGTGCTGCAGGGACTAAGTCTCTCCTGGAGTAGACTTCAGGCTTGGCCCTGAGTCCAACGACCCAGCCACACAGAATGAACCCGACTTCTGCACATGTCTTGCTCTCTACCAGGAGTGCTATTTCTTCTCTGGACCACTTGGTTCCCCGGAACCACCCGGTGATTTCCTGAAAGAAAGCCTACAGAATGGTTCACACAGACTGAGCCTTCATGGACCAGTCCGGCCAGCTGACACTCCTCTTCCTTTGTACCCCACCCATGCAAGAAAAATATGTCAGGGAGTCCTGTGTCCATCTTGAGATTTGTCTGTAACACAACTGATACCGTGAGCACCCTAGTCGGCGTGCATTGTCATGTCCTATCCCTGGCATCTGACACAGCACCCCGCATAGGGTGAGTTCTAAACAAACATTTGTTGAGTTAATATGAGAAAGGCTAACCACTTTTAGAATGGATAAGTAAACAAATACTTTTATACTAGAATCCATGGAAGCTTAATTACTTGTGTCTCAGAAAGGGAAGTCTGTCAGTCTTGTAAGGGCATGTAGAAAGATGTGGTCACTGGCCTTAGATGTCCTACCTATAACATGCTGAGATATCAATGTGTGTGTAACGTTACAGATTCTTTAACCCCTAGATTTTACTTGAAGATATTGTTGTATAGATTTTAAGGATGTGAACAAAGACCTAGCTACAAAGATACTCATTTTATTGTTTATAATAAAAAGATGAACTAAAGTGTGGATTAGTTAAATAGATGATGACATAAATTAATGAGGTAAAATGTGTTCATGAATTTGGAAGATATTCATATGCCATCAAGGGTAAAAAGCAGGATAACAAATAATATATTTACTAAGTTTCCATTTTACTAGAAATAAAAATAATGAGAGGCCAGCAAGGGAGGTCTGGGAAAGATATGTCCAAGATGCTAACAGATTTCTTTGGTTGGTGACATTGTGGATCATTTTGATTTCTGTTATCTTTGTAACTGCTCAACATTTTCATACTAAATTGTATTACTTGTATGAGCTCTTGTTTATGCAAAAAGTACAATCAATCTTTAAATTAAAAAGAGGAATGATAAGCATTTCTAGAGCAGACCATTCCAGCCCCGAAGGCTTCAAGGAAGCCCCACGGCTGTTGGCATGGCCAGACTCTTCTCCATCATGAGCTCTTCCCCTCCAGGGACCCTCCAAATGCTCACTCTGACCGTGTGTGGGCATGAGCTGACCCCAGGACTGCTCCCGGACCTGCAGTGGAGGGGAAGGGGTGAGCCAGTGGCCAGAACACTGGGTGTGGGTGCAGTTCCCAGCTACGCCGAGGCCGGAGTGGCGGAACTCGGAACTTGCCTTCTTCCACAGAATGTGGCTCTGGAAGCAAAACCGAGGAGCAGGACGGACACAGCCGCGTGTGTGGATCCCGAGGTGCAGGAGGCGTGAGGAACGCAGACTGGGGAGCGGGGTCTCGGGCAGGGCTTGCAGAGCTGGAAGGCTTGGTCCCAGTGCTTGGTCCTCCTGGGAGGGGGAGGCTCTGAAGGGCCCAGGAGGTCTTGGGTGCTGGGCTGCCCTCCGAGGACACTGTGGGAAGCTAGTCTGTTCCTCTCTCGGCTCCAGCTGCCACGAGGCAGGAAGTCTGTTCCCCACGTGTCCTGCCGTGATGTGCTGCTTTGGCACAGCCCTGAGCAATGCCCAACCAACCATGCCCCGAAACCCCTTACGGGAGACCAAGATAAAGCTGAAAATCCCTCCTGAAAGCCGATGATCTCGGGCGTTTTGGTACAGCAGTGGAAAGCTGGCTGACAGAAAGCTTTTCCCACTTTTATTTTAAGTCCAAGGACCCTTTCCCAGAAGTGAGATGGATGTTGTTTCACCGCTCACAGCCTGAGATGGAAGCAGATGCCCAGAACTGCATGCAGTGACTGCAGGTGCTGGTCAGGACGCTGCAGACCAGGGTGAGCTCGGAGCGCTGAGCGCGCCCACCGCGGGAGGAGCTTGTGTGGCTCCCCCGGCACTGCCTGGGCAGGAGGATGGGCACCCAGGTGGGGTTCCGAGGAGGGCGAATCCTGGCTCCTTGCCCTTCCCGGTGGAGTCTGCTGTTCATATCTCACCCCACGCCTTCTGATAGCCTTTCCACGCTATGACTCCATTTTCACTGAAGCACTGGCAAAACAAGAAGCAGCCCCAACCCACCCTCGAGAACAGAGACGTGGAAGTTGTTCTTGTTCCTCCTTCAAGACTCAGCCCTGAATTATTTTGATCATTTACTCCACAATAGCCTGCTAAACGCCTATTCTGTGGAAGGCTTCGAAGGGAAAATAAAGGAGAATAAAATTAGGATTCTTGTTCTTATCCCTTCAGAGTCTTGTCTAGAAGGCAAACGGAAAGTGATGATCTAAATTTCCGCGGCTGCGGTGAGCGGTGCTCCACTAACTGCAGCGCAGGCGCGAGCAGGTGGACGACCAGCCGGACGACCAGCCGTGAGCTGACGGCGTGCGCTGCAGCGGTCAGAGGGGCACAGGAGGCTGTGGCCATGGCCGAGGGGCTCCCGGAGGAGGAGGAGGCCTAGGCCGGAGACAGGAGGCCGATGGGCGGACAGCAGCGAGGAAGCCCCAGGCAGCGTCCGGGCGGGATGTCCGCCTGTGTCCAGGAGTGCGCGGACCTCCCGACGGGTTCGTCCGCCCGTCATTAATTAGGTGTGCACTTCGTGTGCCCGCAGAGTCTCAGACACTGTCCTAGGCACCAGGGATCCACAGCCCGTCCCCTCCGGGCTGCGTCCCGCCAGGGAAGGTAGGCAGGCGCACACTTCGGAGAATAGGGTGGGGGCGGCGGTGTGAGGGGCCCCACCCGAGGGTCGGCAGGGTCCCGGACACAGGTGCTCCGGGCGGGCGCAGGCAGGGCCAGGCTCTCCCGGTTTGGCGGCCGGTGGTGGCGAGGCAGTGTGTGAGGGCCGCTGGCGAAGGCTCAGCTTGTCCCGGCTCGAGTCCAGGCCCTCGTTACCCCTCCATGCGGGGTGAGCGGCGGTGGGCTTCCCCCTAGCAGCAGCGGGAGTCAAGGCCGGACAATCAGCCGGAGCCCGGTCCTGGAGGGCCGTCCTGCGGGCCTAAGGGGGAGGGTGTGGCGTAGGGAGCAGGCGTCCACCTGTCGGCCGTGACCGCGGTGCGGAGCAGGCCTCTCGGTGCCCTTCCGAAGCTGCTCGCTGTCTTGGACTTCCTGGTTGTGCAGAACAGAAGAGCGTCCACAACAGGCTGCAAACGTGGCGCTGAAGTGCTCAAATTCAGTGCAGGACTCCAACAGACACTAACACAACTGTGCTTTGCAGGTGTTGCTAGACGTAGTAGGAGTATTTTGCTCAGAGTGCACTTTTGAGAGCAGGCTCAGCCACGAGGCCGCCCCTGCACGCTCGGTGACAAGGGTCTTCTAGCCCTGGCAGGAGGCTCGGCCTCTGCACAGCCTTCTTCGGGCGTAGCAACCGCCCCTCGGACTAGCCTTCAACTCTTGCAGATTTTCCGGTTGCTCGTGCTGGTTCTTTTACCTCTGCCTTCTGCCGTCAGAGCCCACTCGACTTCCTCTGCTTGCTTGTTTAGGGCCTTCTCGGTGACCCGTGGTGTGGTGACCCTCCCGGCTCTGGCTCCCCACGCCGGGCCCTCGACCTGCTGCCCTTCCACCCTGGCCTGGCAAATGGCCATGGGGTAGGCCTGGGGCGCCTCACCGGGCCTCGGCACCAGTCACTGACAACCTGACCCCGGCAGCAGAAAGGAAAACCGGAATGAGCAGCGGATGCCCCCGGGGCCCACTCTTGTGGGGCTGCTCATTGTCCCCGAAACGGCGCTGCTAATGGGGCTCCCTGAGAGCCTCCCGGGGGCCGCTCCGCACACTTTGTAAGGGCCACTTGCTGGGCCCTGGCGGGTCGCACAGATGGCTCCCACTATTGCTGCCCTCGGGAGCTCACGTCCGGGCGAGCAGACGCCTGTGTGGCCGACCTCCGGACCCAGCCCCAGAGCAAGGACCAGGCCCGGAAGAGGACGCCTGTGGGGTCAGGGGCTGCTTTCAGCGCAGCTCTGGCCTTGGTGTGCGTGTTCTGGGGTCTGCAGAAGCCGTGGTCTGGCAGTCGGTTTCTGATGATTGTTCTGAATGCTTTAAGACGCTCATGGCTTCAACTCTTTATAGCAGCACCACAATAAGGAACTTACCTATTCCACAGATGAGACTCCAAAACGATAGATTTATGGGGTAGGAGATGACAGGGTAAAAGGGGTAAAGAAAAAATGGCTCATTATGATAAAATTATGGCTTATATTAATCAATAAATGTAAATTTCTTAGGTCAAGCAGTATGTGGGCATGTTGATCATTCCATTATCACGGCCCAAGTGCCAACTTCAATACCTGCTTGTCATTTAACCATTTCAGGCTGTAACCTTTTGCTGGAAACTACAGTCTGCCTTCTACTCGTTACACTAGGTCAGAATCACTCTCCTGAAGGCTTCACAGTTATGGAAAAGGCCTTTCCCCCCCTTCTTTGGAACTGATACTCCTAAAGCTTATTTAAAAATAACCATATTATCAAAACAAACTGCCTTACCTTTATGATTAAAAAACCTCAAAAATAGTGACAATTTTAATCCCCCAGGAAAATGTACAGGGGAATTTTCTCCATATAATGCAGGCTTTTTACTGACAGATGGTTTGTATTTTCCCTGCCAGTATCTGCTCAGAGAAAGGCCATGGAGTGTGGACTTGCGCAGAAAGGCACACGCGTGTGCAGGAGTACACTGTGTCCTCTTGTGTCTTGAGCTTCCTCTGCACACTTCGGTTGTCTTACTTCACGCTGTGAACCCGAGCATGCAGATTAATGAGCAGCAGATAGCACTGAACTTTTCTAAAACTGTAATTAAAAGCTCCTTATTTTCAGGGGTGGTGGAAATGTGTTCTTACCAATTTGAGGATCTTTCCACATCCTTCATGGTCATGACAGCGGTTTGTGCTGTCCGGGTTTTGGAAAGTAGTTTCTCTCATTCTAGGTGCTGTCTGTATAGATACATAGAAGATGTCCCTTACTCCTGTTCTAAATTATCCTGAGAAACCAATTAACATCTTAAAATATCCCAATGCATTAAATAATTTATTGCTTTGCTGCAGTTCATTCCTGTAGTTATCTCATCAAGTGTTTATCCAAATGTCCTGTAATATGTTATATCTCCATGAAACAAAAATAAAACAGGTAAACGCAATCCGTGTTTCACTTTAGTTTTAGATACCATATCCAATGGTGCTGTTTTAAATCCCTAATGAAAGTAGGCGTCAATATAAATAACAAAAAAACCACATACTCGATGAATTTATAGATTTAATGATCTGTAATCTTATTTCCTCCAGAAGAGATTTCAGGAGGCTTACAGAAAGGAAGCAGTGACATAACATTGTAAAATAAATAGACAAAAATAGGTTACATAATAGGTCTCTGGACCATTTCTAGAACTGCTTTGCAGATTTAATTCTGAGTATTTTAGTGGCTGAAGCAAAGAGGAGCTCACAGTTTCCTGAGGGCTTTGTGCCTCAGCAGGAGATTGCTCGGAAGCAGCACAGCCCTCCTCCGGGCTGGGCTTGGAGCCCGGCGTCAGAGGGGCCCAGAGCTGCAGCCTTGTGATCTGAAGGGCCGGGTCCCCAAGGCGCCTCTAACAGCCGCCTTCTGCTGACACATGTCGTTCCAGGAAGTGACTTTAAAAGAGGGCAGACCAAGGCTGCTCCAGTCCCGAGTGCCAGTGCAGTGGTTGCCCCAGGGACAGCATCTGGAGCGTTCCGAGGAGGAGTCAAGCCAGCACCCTTGAATTGAGCACTTCATTTTGTGACTGAAGGAAAGCTGCTTAGACGTCCAAGATGGAGCGTATCACTTAGAGGCCCCACTACCGTGCACTGGAGCTGAGTAGCCTACTTATGTCGTGTAGCTGGAGATGGGACTTTGTGACCTTAGAGTTCAGAGCCCAGCAGATCTGGAGCCCGGGACAGGCTGCCCGAGCCATGCTCATCTCTGCTGTGGTTTGCGATGTGCTCTCACAGGGAGCTACGATCGCGGTGCCATCTGCTTCCTGCCTATTTTTACTGGTTATTTTTGCAGCGAGGTGCTGAGCTCACTTGTTTCTGTCTTGCTGGAAGGGGGTGTATACTGTAAATAAGTAAATGTCATACTTTTGAAAAGGAACACATATAAAAATATATTATTATTTCCCTATTCTAAATTTTGGCATCGTGAGATGTGTCCATCTGCTCTAGCACAGCATTGTTGCCCCCTAAAGTGAGCTCTTGGGGCTTTGGGAAGGTCTCTCCTTCCAGATCTGATCTCCTACACCCTGTCCAGACTGAAACCCCAGGACCCTGAAAACGGAAGCCTCGGGTGTCACAGTGATATTTATGAATTTATTTACTAGTCTTGCCTTGAGTAATTTTGCAAGCTTCCTGAGATCAGGACAGATTCATTTGACTTCAATAGATACTTCAAATTTTCAAGCAGTTTAGACTTTTTTTTAAGTATAGGAAAATGCAGAGAATAATTCTTTATCATCTTTCCACCTGCAGGCATTAACAGAGGGTAGCATCCTGTCGTATTTTATTCTAGTTTTTTTTTAGGAGGGTGAGGCTTGGGGTATGACTTATATATAAGAAAGCGCAGAGATCTTAGGTGTAGAGAATGAGGGATTGTGAGCACTGACGGAGCTCATTTATGACCACCCACGACATGGGACACAGCAGTCCACTTTCCGTCTGCCCCCACCCCTGAAGGGCAACCACATTTTGATTTTTATCCCTGCACATGAGTCTTGCCTGGGTTTAGAGTTGCTATAAATTAAATCTTCCAGTAGATGTTCTTTTGTTTCTAACTGCTTTTACTAAGCATGATGTTTTCGAGATTCATCCATGTTTCGGTAATTGTTGTGATTGAGGAACCCTGTCTCATGGTATCTGTTCATTTTCCCTATTGACGCTTGACATTTGGTTGCCTCTAGTTAAGCCTGTTGCGATGACGCATGTGCTGATCTTCTGGTGGAGCTGTTGTGTTTTTGTTGGTGGTGTGGGGCTGTATAAATGCTTAGAAATGGGGTTGGTCAGTCAGAGGGTCGGTGATGTTTCACGCAGCAAAGGTCAGCGGCTTTCCGAAGGGGGCGTAGCCTCTGCAGCCCACCGGTGACGTGTGGGAGTTCGGGTTGGTCCCTGAAGCCCTGAACATTGCTTTTGTCAGTCTTTCCATTGTGGCTGTTCTGCTGGTTTTCATTTGCATTTTTCTCGTGAATAAAGATGTTGAATACCTTTTCATGTGCCTATTGTACATTTGTCTATCTTCTCTTTCAACCTGTCTGTTCAGGTTTTTGCCTCTTTGGGCTGCTGTTTTTGGCTTGCTTTTCTTTTCATTACAAAGTTGTAGGAGTTCTTTATATTCTGGATACAAATCCTTTGCCAGCTATATGTATTGCAAATATTTTTTCCCAGTCTGGAATTTGACATTTTTATTTTTGTCTGTACCGATTTATAAAGATAGACTCCAATTTTTTAAAGAAACATTGAAGTTTTAGCTTTCACTTTTAGGTCTGTGGTTTATTTTTAATTAATTTTATGTGCAGTTTCAGGGTTTTTTTTTTTAAATCTCCTCTCCCCTGAGTAACTGGTGATCATACAACCATTTATTGAGATTTTCTTAATCAACAAGCTGCTCTGGTGTCTTTGTTGTAAATAACTGTTGGATTAAGTGTGGTCTATTTCCAGATTCTCTGCTCTGTTACATCGATCTATTTGTCTATTCCTTGTGGTGACAGCTGGCCCCTCTTCCTTGATTATTCCAACTTTTTAAAAATCTTGCGGTTGGGCGGTCCAAGTTCTCTTGTTTTGCTTTTTCTCAATTGTTTTGTCTACTGAGAATCATTGTTTCTCTAGTAAATTTTAGAATTAGATTGTAAAGTGCTACACAGAAGCACAGTTGGATTATGATTATGAATAAATTGAATCTATAAATTTATTAGAGAGAACTGACACCTTAATAATGTTGATTCCTCCAGTTCTCTACCATGGACCATCTCTTCATATATTTTTAATATTTTCTCAGTTTTTGTTATTGTTCTTGTCAGTGTAAAAGTTATGCTCTTATGCTGTTATAAATGGAATTGTTACTTAAATTTCTCTATCCAATTATTTGCTGCCATTGTATAAAAATACAACTAAATTTTTCATATTAACCATGAATCTTATGATCTTGCTACACTCACCCAGTAGGTCTAATAGTAGCTCTGGAGGCTTCTTCACCTTCTCTATCATGCAATCATTTCATCTGAGATGAAAGGAAGTTTTACAAAATCCATTTAAATCTACTGTTTCTCTTATGATATGAACTGTAAAGTGTTATTACATTTGCTCCAGGTCTCCTTTCTCCTTCACCTGCTCAGCCTCCTTTGGCTCCCTTGCTCCTGAGCTCTAGCTCTTCATTTTGCAGATAGGCCCTCCCTGTCCCTCTTTGGTTAGTCACATCCTCCTTTAGGATCAGTTAGCATTTCCCATGTACTCATGGTGACGAAGCGCGAGAGGTGCCCTTTCATCTATGACTAATCGGAGAAATGAAAGTCCACATTTTGGGGGAGGCTGGTACCACACGTCAGGAAGTAACAACAGTCTAAGTGGGTAGTGAAGTCTACAGCAGGGGATTTAGTATAAAACTACCTGAAAAAACGAATCACAAGTAAATCTAGAAGGGAGTATTTATTACTCACAGGTGCCAGGCTATTTTCTAAGGGCACCTTGACATTGCCTAATTGTGGAGATTTAAAGTCCTATAAATTACAAGTCATTGAGACAAAGGTTTTATTTGGTTCATTTAAAATGATAAATTGATATAACATTTTATTCATTGCAGCAGATGTTCCTGCATATTGCAGCTATTATAAGGAAGACCTCTCTGTTCCCAATAAAAGATTACAAAACTGACCCAAGCAGACACCTTATAAGCACAATTTTACCTTAAAATGTATAATACATCTAACTAATCAATGCATGTATGAGGTGATATTTTCTCTAAGTGAATTCAAATTTGCTATAGAAATAATACCATCAAGTGATCCACGGAAATTGTTTTACCAATATGCAGTTCACGAACAAACAGAACTCTCTGATGAGCAGAAAAGACAGCTGCAATGGTGCAAGTTCCTTGATTTAGGAGCCTAGCCATTCACTTGTTTATCGCTGCCAGCTCACATTTAAGATAAAGTTAATTAGTGTAGTCTAAATATACCAAACTCAGTCTTTAGATATAATTAACCTTATTTTTAATATTACTTTTTAAAATGAAAATTTCGTGACCTGGGAAATCACACCCCCCACGTTAGTACTGAGTGTTACTGTTTGGTCTCCAGCGTTTCGTGTCCTAAGTGTGGAGGCTCTGTGCACTTGCATGCGTCACGTGACACCTCCAGGACAAGGGTTCTTGTCACCAGGTCATATTCGACCCCTGTGCAATGTTTCTCAATACCTTCATGTGCAGCCACACCTCCGCTGACCTGTGAGCCTCTGCTGCCTGCTCATTTCAGCCCCTCTCCCTCCTGGTCATCGCCACTGCTGTCTTAGTGTGCTACCCCTGCGTGACAAATTACCAGAGGCTTGGTGGCTTGGAATGCATCCACTTGCCAGTGCGTCATTATGTTGGGTGCCACCCACATGGGCTAGATGGGCTCTCCGTGTGGGGTCTCCCACAAGGCCAAGGCCTAAGTGTTGTCCAGGAGCAGAGGTGCACTTTCAATCTCATTGTGCTGTCGGAAGAATTCGGCTCCTTGCGCTTGTGGGTCTGAGGCCTGCGCGTCCTTGCTGGCTGTGCAAAGGGTGGATCGTGTCTCAGGCTGTCCTTGGGTCCTTTCTCTGCCCCGCATTCCTGCTTCAAGCCAGCAGTGGAGAACTTCCTCGTACCCAGTGCCCGTGGTGCTTCTACTCTCTGACTTCTTCTGCAGCTGTATGGAGAAAATTCTGTTTTTTGAGAGCTGGTGATTAATTTTGGACCACTGAGGTAATCTCCCTATTTAAAGACAATTGATTTGGTAAGGTTGAATACATCTGAAAAAGCAGGATGCAGTGTAATGTAACGTAGTCAGCAACACCGGGGTGGAGGCCGTGAGCAGAATCGTGGAATTCTGTCTTTCTCACGCACCAACTCCAACCATGCCTCTACGGCCATGGCCCTCACACATCAGCCTCTCCATCTGCCAGTCTGTTACAAACGTCACAGCGTGTAGGGGCTCGGCACTTGTGTGCAGACCCTTGTTATGCATTTACTTCCATGTTACTTGACTTTGACTGGATGATAGTCCTCTTGAGACTCTACTGCTACCGTTCAGAAAGACTGTACGTTTGAAATCTGAAACCTAGTTTTCTGCTTTTGGACAAAACCTTTGTCCTAATCCTTTTGTTATAATGCATGATGGTTTTAGCATGAGATGTAGCATGAAGGAAAGTCCGGATGTTAGCAGTGGGCAGAGCCAGGGATGAGGTGACTATGCTTGAGAGGTTGGTGTTGATGCTTAAAGTTCTGGCTGTGCGGCTGGAGTGTTGGCTTTGTGATCCTGGTATCAGTGGGGTGGCTGTGTTTTGGTGCCAAGCTTCAGCCACCAGGCGATGGCACAGTGACTAGGTCTCATGTTGGGGGCTGTCGGGGTGGGTGCATCGCTAGTGCCAAGGGCAGGGATTTGGTTCAGGGCAGGGCTCCAATCTCATCCTGGAGCTTGCTGAGCAGCCAGGAATTGGGGCACAGAACCGGCAGTCATGGAGGGAGTCTGGGGGCGCTGTGACTCGGCTGAAAATGGAGGCTGTGTAACGAGACCATCTTAGGACCCATGTGCTAGGGAGATGATGCTTCCGGAATCCCATGGGCTTGCAGGGTGCCCCAGCCCCTTGAGGCCAGGTGTGCTGCCTGACTTTGAGTTACTCTTGGTGGCGGGGCTGGAGAAGGCAGGGCCAGCATCTCCTGGCTTTCTGTCTCGAGGAACTTCTCAGGATGGAGTCTTCCCTGTCTTTCCCCCATGTGGGCATTGGGAAGAGAGTCCCCTTCCATTTGTTCCCTCGGGGACTCCCTGAGGTGTGAGGTCCTGGATGCTTCTAACCCCAGTCACACCTAGCGGGTAAGCAAGCGGGGAACAGGAAACCTCCGGGCATGGGCGATGCTGGCACAAAGTGAGCCCAAACCCAGGAGCCTGGCTTAGTCTCTTTCTGCCGCTGTAACAGAATACCTAGCAGGGACAATTTATTTAAAAAAAATAGAGATTTATTTTTTATAGTTCTGGAGGCTGGGAAGTCCAAAATCAAGATGCCAGTGATCTCAGGGTGGAAAGGCAAGAGAGCAACTCAACAAGAGGGGGCTGAGCTCACTTTGTGACAAGTCGTCTTCCTCAGTGCCAAGCCACTGCTGTGACAGTGACCGGAGTCCAGTCACAGGGGATGAGCCCTGAGGACCTAACTGCTTATTAAGCCCAACCTCCCAACACTGTTGATTTGGGGATTAAGTGTCCTACACATGAACTTTGGGGACACATTCAGACGATGGCAGAGCCTCCCAAAGAGGGGTCCATGGAGAAGAGCGGGAGGGCACAGGGTGAAAGGTTAAAGGGCCAGGGAAGTGGGAGCTGCAGCAGCATGAGAGGGGACAGGACGAGATGCAGCCCTGCAGACCACCTCATTCATTTACGTCTCCCTGGCTCCCCTCCCCCCGACTCACTCTGTCTCCCTGGCTCTCTCACCTTCCTCCCGCTCGCTCTAACATCGCCAGCACATTCTAATTTCAACCAGCCAGAGTGGGTAGACGCATCTTTTTATTTTACTTCAGTCTAAAGCACTTTCCATGTATTTTTTACGGAACCACATTCTCCAGTTCTTAGGACTGCTTTTCTTGAGTACTTAAAGGTAATGTTAAGTTTTTTGAAAAGAAGCATAATAGAATGAGGAGAAGATCTTGTTCACAACTGGGCCTGAAACATTATTTTAGCTTTGCATGGCTAGGATTTTACCAATAACTTCTTGAAAAAGGATTGGTAGCTAACAGTCAGCCCAAAGTATAACTTATACAGGTGTTATTTGGATTTTGCTTGGTAAAGGTATAGTCGTGTTAACCGTTATTAATGTCTGTGGTTTATTTGTTGCAAGAATGAAATCCCTTCCAGCCCATCCTGATCTTGTACTTACAGAGCTTCAAAGTACAGTTCCTCAGGTATTGGGGTAGAGGGTGCCTTAATGCAAGGCTACGGCGTGGACGGTTTTAGTGGCTCTGCCGATGTCCAGGTAACTAAACTCCACCCCCGGGGCCAGCCTCCCGGCTGCCCATGAAGAAAGAGCTAAGGTCATTCTGTGCTCTTCCAAGCTTGGGGAACCTGTGACCATGGACCATGTCCCATCTTTTTAAAAGAATTTTATACTAAAAATATTTGAAAGGGAGGTTTTGTTTCTTACAGACTCTAACCATCTTATATATTTTACACGCAGGCCCTGATGATTCCTGTTCACTCAGTGTAGCCCCAGGCTGGACCCCTTCCTAGAGCAAGGACAGGCCCCAGCACATCACAGCAAGGGCCCTTCAGTGTCCAGGGAGGAGCAGGCGGGCCTGAGGTGCTGCCTTGATTGGGGGGCATAGTTTGTGTCTAGCAAAGGCCTGCTGCTTTCTCCCTAAACAAGATCATGGGTGAATCCAGAGACACACCGGGCTCCAGGCTCACAGGGTCACTGCCTGTGCTGACTTCCGCTCTCTCCTTGCCTGGCACGTGGCTGGTGCCAGTGAGCATCCCGTGTCCCTCCTGCCTGGCTTCTGGCGGCACTGTCAGCGACAGCTGCATGTCACCCGTGCCAGGTCAGTCCCACGAGGAGGATGCCGTTCTGCAGGAAGCTCGATTTTCAAGGTGCAACTGCAAACTAAGAAGCTGGATTCCATTCTGCTTGTTGAAGTCTTTATTAAGAGACAATGTTTGAAGCCAAACTTGCCCACTGGTCTGTGGTCTGCTTACTCTCAGATATTAATCTCTGCCTACAGTGGAGCAAAGCTCTTTTCCTCATGAGAGGAGTCCATTTGTGTGAATTTAGTCCACTCAGGTGCAGTCAACTTTATAAGACTATTATTGCCTTTTCCTTTGGAGGAAATAGAAAACAAAAAGAAAAGGCATTGGTAACTTATTGTGTGGCCTGTTCACAGGAAGGGAGACAAATTGTCTTTCCAATTCTTTAAACATCTACAAAGCTCTACTGAAATAGAACTTCATATTACAGGTTGCAGTTATTACCTTAGGAGGTAATAGGGTTTCTACTTTCTTATGATAAAAGCTTCCCGGGTCAAATCCACCCCCTGCATAATATCTTGGCATGATGTGCAGAATTCTCTGTTATGTAGTGAGTGAATGGCAACTTTTCCTTCATGCATTCCAATTTTTAGGCAAAGATAATTCCACGAGGGCTAAGAATGCAAGCTGGTGTTTTCCTTAGACATAGTGAGCCAGGCAGTAAAACACATACTATTTTTAGGTTGCTTGGTTTTATTATATGCCACGCTACTTTATGCAGAAAACTTTCCTAAAACATGAACATGAATAAATACTGTAATTCTTCACTACCAACCTAATATTTCTAAAAGAATGTATAGTCAAAAATAAATAAGAGCAAGCTTTGAGAGAGAGCTCTTTTGTCTCTGTCTTGGTTACTTTCCTTGTCGCTGGAACGCAAGGCTGGACACCCACAATTTAAAGCAGGAGAGTTTATTTTGGCTCACCATTTTCGTCTACAGTCGACAGGCTCCAAAGCAGGATGACGCGGTGAAAGGGCCCGGTGGAGGGAGGCTGTTCACGTCATGGTGTCAGGAAGCACAGAGCTTCCGGGAGGAGCTGGGGAGGGAGGAGCAACCGCCTGGTCACTTCCACTCAGGCGTTGTCTCCAACAGCAGCAGGAGCACCCGTGGGGCCCAGTCACCTGCCGAAGGTCACACCCACAATCCCCTGAGGCTCGGGGCGCCTACACGCAACCCTGAGGGTCTCCACTCCCAGCCTCCCTGGCTCTTCACGTGCAAGCTCTGCAAACCTGAACTCCATCTAAACGCAGCTCCCAGTGGACGTGGGGACTGGGAAGTGGGGAGCGGCGTGTGTGGGTGGGGCATCTCCTACTTCTGGAGAGTCCCAAAGCTCCCCGACCGACCGGGCGAGCCGGGCGAGCGCAGAGGACGCTGAGGAGAGGTAATTTGTCTTTACCACAGGAGCTGATACGAATTATAAAGCAGGGACACAGGGATTTGTTCTTGATGAATGTTTAGTGGTAGTGACTTGAAATTCAGGTAAAGGTCAGATTCTTTCCTTTGGAGATCTCAGTTCCTTGGGAGGGTCAGAGCTCCACATCCTAGTACAAATTTTTGTCTTCCCTGGAATTGTGCCCTTTCCACTAAGCTACTTAGGGAATAGATAGTCAGTAGGGCCAGGTAATACTGGCAAATATTTAAAATTTTTTCATTAGTTCATGTTTGCAGTACATAATGATTACTTTCATTGTTGAGAATTGGTACATGTGCATAACACATCCCAATTCTTTTTTCCCCTTCTCTCTACCCCTTTTATTTTGCCAGCATCAGATTCCTTTATTTATGTCTTTATCATTATCATATATACAGATCAACAACCAGACTAATGGGCCAAAAACATATAAACACTTAACACAATTATACAAAGCCAAGGTACACTTTTAGATACATCATCCACGCTGGATTACAATGGCTTTTTTTCCTCTTTTATCCTATTACCTTTTATTTCACATTTTATATATTGAGTTTTTCATGTAAGAGAAACCATATGATATTTAAGCTTGTGTGCCTGATTTATTTCAATTAACATTATGGTCTCAAAGTGCCTCCATTTTCCGGAATACTACTCAGCCATAAAAAATGAGAAATTAGAGACATTTATAGCTAAGTGGATGCACATTGAGGTGATACTCTTAAGTGAAATAAATAGGACACACGTGTGTAAATACTGAATAGTTTCTCAAGTGTGAGAAATGGAAAGTATAAATAAGGACTAAAAGGTACAATAGATAATGTAAAATAGGAAGAAAAGGGGAAAGAGGAAGGGGAAGTGGAAGGGGGAGGGGAAAGGAAAGAAGGGAATGGAATTAATATGAGAAAATGGAAAACTGGAAACAAAGTCTTTGTAAATAGGGAGGGATGGAGGGGTTGAAGGGAGGGCAGGGGAAGGGGGAAAAATAAGAACCAAGAGAGATTATGTAAAGGTGCAAATTCCCAATGATGAATGTCATTATGTTGTATACCTAAAATGGACCAATATAATAAAATTTTTTAAAAAGTGCCTCCATTTCCCTACAAATGACTCAAGTTTTTCCTTCTTTGTGGCAGAGTAGTACATTAAAGTGCTGAAGGTCACCTCTTTGATTTGAGATTAGAGGAAGAATTGAGGGGTTATTAGAATTTCATAACAATTTGAATGGAAATTTTTTAATTTTTAAAATGTTCAGATTTCAGTTGCAAATTAGGATAGATTTCGAGAAATATTGTTTTGTTAACCTGAACAAGTACCGCACACAGCTGTGAATGCTTTCAGTGTATAACACCAGATTCATGAGATTCTGAAGTCATTGTTTTTTGTTTGTTTTTTTTTTTTTTTGGTACCAGGGATCGAGCTCAGGTCCTTGTGCTTGCGCAGCAGGCGGCGAAACCACTGAGCTAAATCCCTGGCCCACTGAAGTCATTGAATAATAAAGCCCATTTTTACTTTTAAAACATGGGAGGCGTATTTCACTCTGCTTATTATGGAGAGTAAATGGAAGGAGAGAACACTGAGAATATTATGAAGTCTTGTGTTTCTGACTCAGGATACTGTTTAGAATGCTGATTGTCATTCACATTTTATATCTATGAACCAATCTGTGTTTTATAAAATTACTCTGTTTATGAGGGGATTAAACAGGTTTTTCTTTTATAGTCATAACGTGTTCAAATGTATTTGCATCAAATGGTAGATATAATTTCTCTTTGTAATTGAAATTTAAATCCCTGAATAAATATAGTACTTAGAAAACTATTTTGTGAGCCTTTCTTTCAGAAGGATCCTGCTTGGGTAGAAGGTTACACAGCTGGAGGTTGTTTGGAGATAATTAAGACTTATTGGCTTTTCAGCTGGTGATAAAAAGCTATACTCCCAGACTCGCGGCATCTTGAAATCGTTACCCAGGTGAATTTCTTTTATAATATGACACTCTTCAGTACTTTTAAAAGAAATATTTAGCACCAGGGACTTAAGAGATGATCTATCGGAGCTCACAACGAGTGCAAGGTACAGGTTTTTCTTTAATGCGATTCATAGTGGATGAACCTGAGACCCTTGCTGTCTTTTTAGGAATATTCTCATTTTCCTAAGGAAAATGTTGATGCATGCTGTTAGTTTTTAGTGCTCCCCATCCTTCTTCCTACCTCCTCTGAGGTACACACCCCATTAGAGTTTAACATCTACCTCTTTTATTCCTGTAGACCATTAGAGAGGCTGCCTGAGCCATCAGCCTAATGAATAAGTGAGTTAGTCTGATTCCCAGAATTACCGCCAACAGGGCAAGGGTTTTGTGGATGGCTCTACTAATGAGGAATTTTCAGACATCTTTCTGGGGTTTCACAGATCAGACCCCATGTGGGATTGTTATTTTATGACAATATCTGTCTGTATTTTTATGAAAACTCCAGAGGATATAATCTTTTATAATTTAAACACATTACAACGGGCTTGGTCGACCTTTCAGCCAAACACAAGTGGCCCCAACATTCAGGGTGAATAGATTCTCTAAGGAAATCAATGTTTTCACTTCTTTTCAAATTAGTGTAACTAGTAGGAAATTTGACTTTACTTATTTTCATGAATGTGAAGGTGGACATTATTTGGGTATGAATGAATCTATTTGATTTCCAAGATTTTTACCCTTATTTGACTTAAATCTCTGTATTTTAATGTGACAAGACCTATTTCTTGAGAGGTAGCTCAGGGCAGGCCGGATACTAAATGGGTTTAATTTGTCCTATTAGACCAGCACTGTGTCCATTAACTTTGGAGCCAGCACACTGCATTTGCCTCGGATTTGCTGCTTCACGAGGGACAAGGGTGCTGGCAGAGAGGCTTCAGTCCCTGCCTGCCTTCTGCTCGACATGGTTTTGTTCTCTTCCACAGACATTCAGTGGTAAAAAGCAGTGTAATTATTAACTTCCAGCTGACATTGAGAGTGTTCTAATACCAAGTTAGCAGGTAGAAATGCCACAGTCCCTTTCTATTGTGCCTGTCCATGGAACTCCAAGGGGTTCCCGCAAACCACTCTTGGGTCAGAACGAAGATGACTGCAACATGCAAATACCAAGCCAAGTTAACTTTGTTAACAGTACTTGACCTTTCTGCAAAATACTCGATTTTATCAGATACTCCCGTGCATGATGATAGTTTGAAAGAAATTAACATTCATCACCTTCCATTGCTTGCATTAACTGGAGAGAAACATTCTGGCAGCAGACACACATCGGTCCCTGTCCCATTGAGCTGTCGCTGCTCCCTGGGGCTCCGTGAGGCGCTCAGATCTGGCAGAAGTGCCAGCCTGCTTTGCTGCCCTGATGAACGGTAGGACACTGCTTCTCGCAAGCGCATTCCCGAGTCATCGGCCTCAGAGTCCTGTGTCAGTCACAGGAACCAAGGGGCATGGAGGGGTCAGGGAGCGGGGTTTTCAGATCGTGATAACCCTCGTGCCCCGGTCCAGTAGAAACCACTGACACAGTTGATTTTTGTTGTGTTTTGGTATCGCCTCGGACCCAGAAGGGAGGAGAGTGACTTTTCTGAATCAGGCTGGGGCAGTGGAAAGGACCCGGGCACAGGTGTTCGTTCAGACCATGGCTGCTTGGGAGGCCCACTTCATACTGACAGGGACAATTCAGTCTCACCTCCCCAGCGTGCGATTTCCTTATCCAGAAAGCAAGACCGTGAACTCTGATGACCACATACTGCTCAGGCTAGCATCCATAGCAAAACACTTTAAAAGGCACTGAAGGAACCAAGTAATAACTGATACTTTTTGGATTTTTCCAGTGGGGGCATAGATAACCAAGAATGACCAAAGTTGCATAAAAATGACTGGCAATCTCTGCAAGGTTAGTGAAGGCAAGTCTATGAAGAAAAGGAAAATTCTCTGTCAATGAGACATTTAAAAGCAGAGCACTCTTCCAAATTTTCTTTAAGGACTGATCACGTTACAGTCAAAGTTCAGTTTTTAGAGATGTGGTGAAACTGAAGATGTAGTTCTTGAAATATTCATGGAAAAAATCTAATTTGGAGGAAGAAAAGGCCATGGATAATAGAAATGAGTTAAAGAATGAGGAAGAAGAAACCCAAAGCTTCCCACTCTATTTTTGTCCATGAGCCATCTTTAAAATAAGAGAAATTAATAAAGTAATAAAAATTTATTGAGCATATACTCTTTTTAAGACACTATTGGGTTTATAGATATTATAGTGATATTGCAGACACTTGCTAGCTTATTGGAAAGCTAAACACAACAGCAAAAGTCAGAGAATGCACAGGGAAATAAAAGAGGTAGGGGATGAGTCCTAGCTGCAGGGAGTCTACACTACTTCCGGCTGTGGCTAGAAGGAGGCTGGGCATTGGGGTGCAGTGGAACCTGCAGTAAGAGCCGGAACAGATGGGGCACAGGGAGACAGTGAAGGATCTGGAGAGTTGAGGTATGCCGTTGACTCCCTCTCACGGTTTCCTTTGTTCTGAGGTGGGGCTTGTGGAAGAAGATTGGATCGTAGTGTGCTAGATTCATCAGTGGGTTCATCCATGCACAAATTCATGGATGAATGTACTGTGTGGAGGTGGGGCCTGGTTGGAGGTGGGACACTGGGGCCATCACCTGAGAGGGAGGATTCTTCTCTCTAGTTCTTTCCTTCTCTCTCTCTCTCTCTTTCTCTCTTTGCCTCACTCTCCTTTCTTCCCTCCCCGCTCCCTCCCCATCTCTCTGCTTCCTGTCTGCCATGGGGTGAGCAGCTTTTTACCAAGCCCTTCCACCTTATCATTTCTTCCTTAGAGCCAGACAACCATGAACTGAACCCACTAAAACCATAATCCAAAATAAACTTCTTAAATTGTGGGTGTTGGATATTTTATTCCAGCAACAGACAAGTGTTAATATAATCCTCTCTCCTTTTTTGTAGTAAAATATTAGTAACATGAAATATACCATCCAAACTATTTTAAATGTACAGATCAGTGGGATTAAATAAATTCAAAATATTGTGTAACCACCACCTCATACATCTCTATAGCTCTTCATTTCATGAAAGAGAAGCCCCACACTCATTAAATAATAACTCCCATTTTCCCCAGTTTGATAGCAACCATTTTACTTTTTGTCTGTATTAATTTGACTATTATAGGTACCAATAAAAGTAGAATCATGTATTTATCTTTTCATAATTGCCTTATTTCACATCACCTTAAGCCCTCAAAGTTCACCCATGCTGTAGTATTGCATTTGACTTACATGCCACAATTAAAGCACATGGGAGGGGGCACGCAGCAGTATCTGTTCTGTGTGTTTACTTAAACTTTCCTAACTCAAGGACTCTCAGAGCACGCGAGTGAGAGACCATTGGCCAAGTGGCCAGCCTCACTCAGGTGACACTTTGATTTAGCGTGATCCAATCACTTCTCCTTAAGAAAGTGTATAGTTTAGTTATGTTCAAGTGTAACCTAATTAGAAGGAGGAAGAAACTATGCGACCAAAGAGAAAGCGTGAAGTATCTCTGGCAGATACCTTCCATGGTGCCGTGAAGGTCAGAGCAGTCACGTCCTGGGAGCCTGCAAGCCCTTACAACAGCAGTGATTGCAGGTGGCTAAGGACGAGTTTGTATTGCTGTCCTCCCTGGGTGCTCTTCTGATCACACGCGTCTCGTTTCTTCCCATTATGTGTTAGTGTTAGTGCATACACGTGTCACAAATTGAAGGCTCAGTAAAAGAGAAGGAATGAGTGAGATCGCGGAAGGTAGAGATGAACACTTTATATCACAAGCTCAAGGGGATAATTTATTTTTCATCTCCTCCCTCTTTCTCAAAATAAAGAATCCCGACAAATGGTATATAAAGGAAAACAGAGCAAAGAGAAGAGGGAAACTTTGCAATTTATTAACTCAAGCATGAAAGTATAGAAAATAAGCAGGGCTCAACTTACTTGGAAAAGTAAGTTTGAACCTATTGCATTAAAGCATGGGGTTGCACTCATCTAATGAGTTTTCCGGCAAATGAGGCATGAAACATTGCCAAACTATAAAGCCAGTAAAATATCCAAATTACTCCTTAATGCCATTATATGTTTTATCTTATTTGGAACTGGTAAAGACTAGATTATTTCTAAATCTGCATGAGTAGCAAAATACGTGGAATTATTTTTAAAAGAATGTATTATTCTGATAAGTGGTCAATAGTGGCACATCAAAAGCAACTGAAACCTCAAGCAAAGATCCACATGTGCCTAATCCACAAGGAAGCACTAACTAAACACATTTTTGCTCCAGTCTTTCAATCCCTTAAGAGTTCAAGTTAATACTGAATGAATGAGACAGGGTGGTGTATAAGCACTGTTGAGACTAGCATGAAATAGTTAAGAGCTGAAATACCATTTTCTTTTAAGAAAAGACAGAATTATTTACAAGATGTACTCATAAGCCTCAGTTTGAAAATAATAAAGAAAATATCTTTATCCTGTAGTTTTTCCCAGAATTGTTCTGGTATATGCTGGGCATGGTTGAGCAGAACATCCCCATAACTGAGACCCTTGAAAAGCTCTGGGTTATGTTTCAGTAGGGAAAAGTGAAAATGATTTGTTCTAGAAATGCTGATTGCATTATGGTACTGCCAAGTTATTAATTATTGCCAAATTATTTACAGTTTAGAAAGGATTGGTGGTTCATAGATTTTTAAAAGCATGATTTATATGGTTGTTTGAACCTACTTAGGCACCATTTGTAATTATGTCTACTGATTGGTACCACGGGCTGTTGCCAACTTCCTGTCCAGAGGCAATACTGTGGGTATAAATTCTGTGTTTGTTCTGTGCTGGTACTCATGGTGTCCAGCACACGTGCAGAGTCCATTTGGTTTCAAATGGTTCCGATGGCTTCTACACATCTGCACAGGTGTGCTTCTCATGAGCAAGCCAGTTTCTCATGTGTGCTTGTTCTCATCACCTTGTGTTGAGTTAAATGCCCTTGGTGCTCAGAATCATGACAGGGGGAGGCTGTCTTAGCTATTTTCTCTTTGCTGTTTTTCTCTTAGCTATTTGTCTTCTCTTGCTCAGGACAAAATATCTGACCCCCACAATTGTGTTAAAGGAGGAGAGGTTTATTTTAACTCACGATCTGTAGAGGTTTTAGTCCATAGCCTGCTTGTTTCAGGGCAGGATGGAAGGTAGAAGGGCGTGGCAGAACAGTCCATGGCATGGCAGGCAGAAGGCAGCAAGCCTTCCTTCTTCTTTCCCTTTTTACTCCAACCAGGTCACAGGCCTATTGCTGGGTGCCACCACATGCAGGGTGTGTCTTCCCTCTTCAGTAAGTCTGTCACTCACACCCAGAAGTATGCTAAACCCATCAGTGGACTAATCCAGTGTCACACATCCATTCTCCAGTCACTTCTCAAAATCCTCTTCTATGATTGCTTGAGGCTTTGAAGGACATCTAGATATAAGCCATAACAGTGGCCATCAGAAAAAGGAGCTGATGCAGCAAGGAGAGAATTCTGAGTGTGTGCTCTGCTAGAGATGAGAACTTGCTCCTGTGGTTCTCAGTGTACCACACATCTGGAGACCCAGCCATCACCTCCTGCATCACCCTAACCCTTTCAAATCCCACCTACGCCCAGTCAGAGCTAATCCAGCCTTTTGTATCCACACCTTTGTCCTATCTTTGTACCACATTTAGGCCCTCACCCTCTAGCCTGCCCTTTTAATCTTTGTGCTTTGAATTCTTGACAAATGAACTGTGGTGCAGTGCCCTGAACGAGCTGTATTGTTTCCTTGTTCTTTCCTGGAGTATATGTAATGCCAATGCAGCTTGGCATTCCATATGACCACTTGGCCTATGAAGAGCCTGGTGAGATGAAATTTCCAATTGATTACTACCAATAAGTTACAATCTCTTTAAGCATATAGACAGAAATGTACCTGAATTGGAAAAAAAAAGTCTGCCTGGATTTCTTCAGAATCTGCCTGTGATTGTTATGGTGCTAGAACATGTATTGGTCATCAAATCTCTGTGTTAGCTTCTCATCCCTGTGGAAAAATACATGAGAAAACAACTTGGAAAACAAAGATTGATTTTGGCTCACGGTTCCAGAGGTTTCAGTCCATGGTTGGCTGGTTCCATGGCCGTGGCCCGAGCTGGAGCAGAAGATCATGGCAGAGGGCATGGGGGGAGGGGGAAAGGCTGTTCACCTCATGGCTGCTGACAAGAACAGTGGGTAAGGGAGGACAGGCTGGGACCACAGGGAGACCCCAAGGTCATGCGCCGTGGTCCACTCCCTTCACTGAGGCCCCACCTCGTGTTCTTGTTCCCCCCCCCCGACAATGCCACCTGAAGATGACTCCACTGATGGGTCAATCCAGGGATGAGTGAGGATTCATGATCCGGTCACTGTGATCCCTGCTGCACCAGTGGCCCAGCCCTCTGCACAGCAGTCTGTGGGCCACTGATGTTCAGGCCCTGCCTGTCTCCATCGCCTGAGAGTGGGCAAAGCTCTGTAAATCCTTCTGTTGCTGTCTTCACTGTGTGCTTCCCTTCCTGGGACTAGGAGCAAATTGCCCCAGGGTTTGTTAATAAGTGTGGGAAGAATAAAACAAATCTGTTTCCATGCAATGAAGTTTGTTTGTTTAGATGCTATGCTAAATCAAGCAAATGTGTTTGCTGATACTGTTCCGATGTGTTAGTGTGCATTATGAAGCTCCAAGAGGAAGGAAGGCTTCATCAGGCAGGGTTTCCACATCTATGTGCCCTGCACATCTCCTGTAAGAATGGGGCCTCGAGGGTCTGCACTGCCAAGTGTCCTGGCGGGGGCTCCTCATTCTGTCTACTGAGCTCTACCTTCTAATCTCTAATCGGCTGGAATGTTGAATGGCCAAATACAAATGCCACTTCAAACACGGGTAGAGTGTAGTTAATACCAAGACATTTCGCTGTGCTTATCAAAGTTTCCCTGCTGTAATCCAAACTGTTCTGTTCTCCGTATAGAAAATCACCCACATTTGTGATGCTGCATATCGTCAGGGAAAAGCACAGCCTGTCTGCATGACTTGATGCGGCATATCCTCCTGTGGTCTGGGGACACGCACAGGTCGGGACCCCAGCAGATATTTCATTAGTGACCCCAGTGCTCCTTGCCGCAGCACATGCTCCGTCAGGCTGCAGTAGTTATTCGGGGCCTTGGCAGGGATTGAGGTGAAAAGACCTGAGCCAAGAAGAGGAGGTATTTCCGGCGCATATGCAGTGAGCAAAGCCGGGACGGGGAGAGACACGGCTGGGACTGGCCCTGAGGACGGCGGACTCTCCCGCGGGTTGGCCTCTGCTGTCATCTGCTTTGCTTTGCAGCTTTGCTTTTTCCAGGAGGCCTTGAGTGTGGCTGCCATTTGCTGTACCTGACGTTCCCCGGGCTTTGCCACCAGGGCCCCAAAGACTCTGGTCTCCCTCAATTTAGAGGAGCATAAAGGGGGTGAGGCTGGCCCCTCCGCATCACCTACACCATGATCCACCATGGTGGCCTGGGAGCGGTCCCTTTGAGAAGACAGAGCAGCCCAGGCAAAGGGTCGGGGATGGCCCGGAGGGCACCTGGGAGAAGCGCTTTAGAGGAAGCAGGGGAGCCGTGGTGAGTACTCCCCAATAAATAATGTCCCCCATCAGTCCCCCATGTTTTCTGACTCCTTCCTCTCCCTTCCAGGTCTCTGCAGGGGCCTGGGTCCACAGAGGCAGGCATCTCCCAGCCCGAGCTCCAAGAGCTGAAGGGCTCAGCAGTGGAGGTAAGAGCAAAGACAGGGGGGAGGCCCGGAGAGCACCGTGCGGTGGCCCCAAGCCGAGGGTCCCTGGTGCTGGCATCCCCAGTGCTGGTGAGAGCAGCCTGGGAGCAGCCGTCCTTTAACCTTGCTGACTGCGAGGGAATCAGTTTACCAGGGGTGATTTGGGTCCATCTGGGGTGATTTCTTAAATCTCTTCCACTCCAGTGACTCTGGTAATTGTCCTTGTGTCTACTGGCCTTGTGCTTGTGATAGTCAAGCTCAGTTTCAAATCAGTCTCTTCTGTCCCCTTCTGGGAGCCCGAGGAGAAGGGAGCAGAGAGGCCCATGCCTGCTCTTTTCTCCTGGCCTGGCCACTGCGGATATCCTTGTAATTTTATTAAGATTTTGAGCAGTATGGTTCTGCTACCACTAAAATTTTGTTAGCCTTGCCTAATATCTGTGGGTGGACTAGACTTGAATAATTAAAATAGATTAAAGTGGAATCATGAATTTCATTTGATATGATTTAATTCAAATTAACACACAAATCAGATTGCTTTGTACATTTTATTTCTACTAATGTCTGTAGCAGGACGATATCAGTGAATGTTTCATAGGATTTCAGGGTTAGAGACATGTAGAAATTTAAGAATCAATACCTTCTCTTTTAAAGATGAGAAAAACAGATGGCCAGACTGGGAAGGCACATGAGTTAGTAGAAAAAGTAGGAACTTGACTCCCTGTAGGAGGGGGATTTTACATTGATGCCTCTTAAATCTTGAATCAAGTAGATCATTAGAAAACTTATGTTTCATCCATTTATTTAAATTATTCAGTGTGGAAGAAGGTAGGTCAGTGTGTTCCAAACTTACGGCAGTAAATGTCAAACTAGCATTAAAAGAAGTTAGCCCCAGAATTTTCTCTCTTAAAATTACTTGATTATACAATTTAAATTTCTTCCTCCTCTCTCCTTTTTCACCCGTCTCTTCTCTTCTCTCATGCAATCACCATTATAGGTCCAGTTGCTTGGAATTAAAATGTTTCTCCAAAAAATGAACCTTTATGTTCAACAAGAATATTGTTTCATTTAGGGAGAACAGACACATTTGCATAGCAAGATTTATGAATAATGTAAGAGAATTACAAGAGACTTCACATAAAAACTTCTCTCCTTCATTTCAAAGTAGTAATGGAATTTTACAGAAAAAGTTTACAGTTGCTTACATATTTTTAGAGTCTTTTATAGATGGTAAAGCCCTCTGATACATGTATGATCTTAATTTTGGTTGCCAAATTTAGAAAGAAATTAGTTAAATTTGAATTCTAGACCCAACAAATAATTTTTTGTGTATGTTATGAATATCACACTAGACATACTTATACTTAAAATTGTTTACTGTTCACCTAGACTTCAAATTTAACTGACCATTCCATGGTTTATTTGCCATCCCACATTAGACTTTCTTGAGTTTTCTGAAATGGTAGGAAAAGGTCCCCATTCCCCAGACGAGGTCCTTGAACGAGGTGCCCCTGTCACATGTCACGGGCCATTCTTGGCCCGACATGGTGTGTAAATTCTGGACCCTGTCCTTAAGCACACTATGGTTAGGTTAGCAGAAAAATCACTCGGGGCAATGCATGTAATAACAGGATACAGAATGGGGCCTGTGGAGCACTAAGGATTCCTAGGTAATCTTGGCGAATCAGGTTTCCTGAGAAGGTGATATTAAAGACTGAACACTGAAAAAGAAGTCCAGAAGGAAAAACGCGTGGGAATGTACTGTGTCATCATCTAAGGAACTGCACACGGTCCCTTAGGGTTGGCTTGAGTATGTTGGACTTGGGTGTGGTGACACCCGCACCTGGCAAGGTGGGCTCATCGACTCACCTTGTTCCTTTTCTTCAGGGTCCCAACTACCCTTCGAGGTGAGATGGGCTGATCCAGCTCAAGTTTTAATAGAATCACCACTGCGATTTGGTTGGGGATGCGTGGGAGACCTGCAGGGCGTCAGATGGCAGAGGAAGGTGTTAAAAGCTGACAGGATGGCAGCAGGGGTGGGCAGAACAGGGTGTGGGGCACAGAAGGAGCTGAAGCCAGAAGTCGGTTACCCACAGGGCTCGCCGTGGCAGGGAGGGGAAGGAAGGATGCTGCTGGAAGCCAGCGGATGGGGCGTCTTCGGCTGATGTAAGAAATGTGCCCATGGAGGAAGGAAAACCCTGGTCAGTTTGGGATGTGTTTAGTCTAATGTGCCTGAGGGCCTTCCAAGGAGAGCAGTCAGGAGCTTGGTTCAGACAGACATCAAACCTGGAGGAGTGATGGGGAGGGAGCCCTGGGACCTGTGAGTCCTGGCTCAGGAGTGCTGACTGCTGAGATAAGAGATCCAGACCACCTGGGAGAGGGAGAGGGAGAGCGCGGGGTAAGAAAGGGTGCCAGCGGAAATCTGCATCTGAGAAGCAAGAGGGCCAGAGGACACCAACAGCTCAGCAGGAACTGCAAAGAAAATGGAATGACAGTGGCTGAGAAAATAGAGCAAATACAAAGAAAACCTTTTCCAACATGTAGAGGGCCAGCGTCTACAAAGCAGAGGACGTATGTAGTATGAAAAGATCTAAATAGAAAAGTCTCCAGTATCTGTCACCGTTTTGGTCCTTACAGATAGATACCGAGAAGTCAGAAGAAAATGTTCAAGAGGGAAGAGGAACAAGGAAGAGGGGCGGCGGAAGGGAGGAATGGGAAAAAGGAAGATAGGAAATGGAAACAGCACTTTTCCGAACAGGAGGGGAGAAGGGTGGAAAGGAGGGAGGGGAATGGGGAGGAAAAACCCAAAGTTCTCTCTGGAGCTGTACGCTGACGTGCAGAGGACACAACACTGATTGTGCCCAAGGCAGGCTGTGAGGAGCTAACCCCGCAACTGGCTTGTTTATGGAAGTGAGTCTGGCCAAAGGCTACGTGCCGAGGTCAGAGTAACTTGCACCTAATTCTGTTCCCACAACTAAACCTTCAGACTAGGAGGACAGTGTTCCAATTACAATCATGTATTTTGTCTATTCTGTTCCTAACTTGAGAATGCTTTGTCTTGTCCTTTCTGAGCCTTGTTTACATTAATTTCCATAGAAACCACACTTGCCTTTACCACAACTGATTGCCAGTAAAAGTCAGTGCCTGGGACTGGCCCGTGCCTGACAGTTGCCTGTCACTGGTCATCCTGGCCCCTGCTCTCTCTCCTAGTTCTGTCTCTTAGTGCATTTTTTTCTCAGGCCTGTGTCGAACACTGGGCAGGTGGGGACTAGAGACTTACTGCAGGAGTCTCTGGTACTAAAGGTTGTAGATGATTCTTGGATTCATGTGGTATGTTCACCTGCTCTGGGTTGCTATAACAACAGCACAAACAAGGGTAATTCATGAAGAAAAGAGCTATGTGTCTCACGGTTCTGGGGACTGGGAAGGTCCAGCTCAAGTTGCCAACATCTGGTCAACCTCCCAAGGAAAAAGCAAGCAGGTGAGAAGCATGAGCTAGGGGCATGGGGGAGGAAGAGAAGGAGAGAGAACAGGGGATGGAAGGGGCTCAAACTCAGCCTTTTCACCGGAGCCCACTCCTGTGATAAGGGCATTCATCCTTCCATGTGGTCAGAGCCCTCGTGGCCCAATCTTCTCCCAGACCAATGCTTTAGACTTTAAATTTCCAACACAGGAACCCTGGGAGGGGGGGACACACGTTCCAAGTGCAGCGTGAGGGCAGGGTCCTCACAGAGGAGGGGCTGCTAAGCTCGGAGAGAGGGTCCTTTTGCTATAGCTGTTTTCCCGTAGTATATTTTGTCAAATTCTACAAATTAAGCAATGATGTAACACAACTTTAAAAAGTAAAATAAAACAAGCCAAGAAACAAAAGTTGAAACAGTATTTTTCTTTTTCTAACCCTAACTTATTCAAACAATATGAATTATTTAAAGGTTAAATAAACACCATAATCCTACTACTCATTATAATCTTTATTGTACCATTTTACATATGTAAACTTTAAACAGTAAATCAGTAACCCATTATTTATATTGTTTAGGGATTGTAATGGTTAAGCCTGGTATGTCAACTTGATTGGCTTGGATCTCTTCAGAGATCCGTGCAGCACACTTTCGGGTGTGTCTGGGTCCTCATGGAGGTGAGGCCTTGGAGCCCACTTCTGGTCCCTCACCTTCCTCTCTGGTGCTGCTCCCCTGCTCTGCTTCCAGACCACCACGAACTAAGCAGCTTTGCTCCACTACACCCTTCCACTATGTTCCTGCCTTGGAGTCAGCTGGCCATGGACTGAATCCCTTGAGGCCATGAGGGTATCAGCCAATATTTACTAGAGGAACAGATATAACACAAGATATAAATTTATGAGATATGTCTTTCAATGGCCATCCACAAAGTCAAATGAGGAAGAGTCCAGAGGATCTGTCTGCACACTGGAGACTGAAGAATTTAGTTGGAGGTCTGGAGCTCACTGCAGTGTCCTGTGTGAGTCAGTGTCAGGAGGTGGATGGGTCTGGGATGGAAGGCTGAAGAGTCTACACTGGAAGGCTGAAGAAACTGTGCTGGAAGCCAGGAGATGACGTCCAAGGTAAAGGCGAAGACTGGAGCTTCTCCAAAGGAACAGAAGCAGACCTATCCTTCCTCATTTCCCCTTTCTAACATCCAAGCAACTAGCCACCCTAGGGTGAGTCCTCCATATCCTAAAGTGTGGACTTGCTGAGCTGATTTGGTCAAACTTTCTTAACCAGCTTCTCAAGTTGACACAATCAACCATTACAATGAGCTAAATTAAACCTCCTCTCCTTCAGCTTTTGGGTGCTGGGTATTGTGTCCCAGCAATGGGAAAGCTGAGTAATACAGTGATCTAGGTCCTCTCCCCCTTCAACAATGATCATGTGTCAAAAGACCCCAGATGACACCAGAATTACCTGCCAGGGAGTCCAGGTCATTAGCCATGCGAGCATTTCCCCTTTCTTTAGAGAGTTTTTATGGATAAGCTAATCCTTTTGTTTCTCGAGTATAGCCTTCATTACTTTATATTAGGAGATAATTTACATAAGTTACAACTTAGATGGGATTAGAAGCATAAGCTATTCTGCACATTTCTAAGGCCTATCACTCTGTCCAGGAAAATTGTATATGCTTGCTGTTTTGTAACGTTTTGTTTACAGAGTAGCAATGACCTCCTGTCCATGGGGTTTCCCTTGGGATGGAATTTTGCCAGCAGTGAGTAGTGTGTTTGCTCTACTAAGAATTTGGATAAAGATTTCTCAGAGAGAGGAAAGAGACACAAAGAAAGCCTCTGAATCTGATCTCACATCACATATAAAATTAAAATGTAGTTGAAGCTAGTAAAGGCCATTACCTAGGTGAGCATCTTTCTTAATTTCCATAGAGAAAAACACCATCATTTAAAATCTCAGGGATCCATTTGAGAGAACGATTTCTAACTTTATCAGTTTCTTGTTATGAAGTACTAGGAAGCACAATCATTCATTATCACATATATGTTAATTATGTATAATACAACATCCAATACTGTTACACAACATACACTCAAACACACAGACTCAGCTGTGTGCAGACTCACAATCTTTCCACATGCATTTATCATTATGATTTCTCTTCAGAAGCAGGATTATTGGGCCAAGGAGAATATACATATAAAATTTAAAGTTGTACATAATGCCAATTGATTCTCCCCAAAAGCTGTATGAACCTAAACACCTAACAGAGGTAGATATTATTGAGTGTTTTAATATTTATCCACACAAGCTAAATCAAATATTGTTTACTTGTTTGATTAATAATGAATTTGAATGTCTCTTCACATGTCAGCAGACTATATTTCTTCATTTGCTTCTTTTGGAATTATCCATCATTTTTCTATTATTGTTTGGCTTTCCTTTATTGATTTGTAAAAGTTTTTATTATATTAAAAATATTAATCTTCCATCCATTATATGTGCTCCAAATATTTTTACTAACTTTCCATTTTCTTATAACTTTGTTTATGGCTATTTTCATTGTGGCCGTCCAATCTATCCATCTTTCCTCTGACAGCCCAAGTTTATGATAAAGGGAATATTCACCTGAAATGCCTTCTGGTTCTTCTATCTTTCCATTTGACTATTAAATATTGTGCAGACTCTCCACTCACCCTTCCTCACTCTATGCCTAGATTTTTTGCTAAGGAAATTTATAAATTTTTAGTGTCAAGATTACAAAGCAGTAGTGGAATCTTTTTCCTCTCTACATTTGAATTTTGCAAATGATCTCCAATTTTCCTAAAGGCCCATAGCACTAATATTTTGAATTGCAATAATGGAGAAGCCCAGAAATTCACATTGCGTTTTCGAGGAGCTCTCCGCTGCAGACGCAGGAGGAATCTACTAAGTGTGGTGATGATGACTGTGAACGTGTGCTGTTTAGCTTGTTCGCCGCTCCTGCCTGGCTGGCAACCTACATGATGATTGTCTTTCGGGGACCAGCCTCTCTCTCCTCAACCCCAGGTGGCCCTAGGGATTGAACTGCCAGAGCTCTTGCTTTGTCCCAGGGGTGATGTGTGAACAGTTGACCAACTGGATCACACGTTCCTCCCCTGCTCTCAGTGGCTTGGGGGCTCATGCAACCCAAAATAGGATTGAGAAGCCTTCCCCAAATCAGACCCTACCTGCCCTCGGGGGAGAAGAGGGAAGATCACGTTTTCCTATGAGGATAAATTGTATTGGAAATATAAGCTGGAAATATAAAATCCTGTTTTTTGCTTCTTATGTCAAAGAATTTGACATCAACCTGCAAAGAAGCAGAGACTCAGAGCAGAGACTCAAGCCCAATGCACCCTAAGATCAGTATTCCACCCTCAGCTCTGAGAGATGTCCCTAATGAATTCACTTCTCTCTCTTTTAAAGCAAGGTTGATTTATTAATAATTCTTGTCACTTTCAACTAAAAGATTGTTGATTGATATCTCAATAAAATTGCAGACTAACAAATCCAAGGTTATTGTAGAGATTGATTGTTAGATTTTAAACTTGATATTAATCTGGAAACAGGTATAAGATGTGAATGAACATAACTCTGAACAATGAGATGATGTTTTCTAGTAAAGGGATTTTGGAAAGTATTTTCAGATTCGCTCCTGATTGATTCTGTGGGTCTGCTCTGAAAGCTGCTGCAGGGGGAAGTACTGAGGGAAGTACTGGGGTGAGGAAGGTGCTGTCAGTCACCAAGCAGTGCTGCCTGCGCCCGCCCAGGTGAGCAGTCGCCCTGTTATTCCCTGTCAGGCACAAGCGTCGGGGTAGATGGTTTCACGCGGCTGGAACTCCCAGGAGAGTGTGGCCGTGTCACAGTGTGGTTGCCTGAGGTTCGAGAGTCTGTGGGGCTGGGCTGCATGGCTGCATACTACCCGGGGCACAGCTGCTAGGGAGCCTGCTGCTCCCCTTACACGGTTGATTTCTGGGTACCTGACACGCTGTGGTATTCACACTAGTATTTTAAAATTTAAGTGGCATGTGTGGTACCACTTTAAGTTGCTTTCAGAAGGAAAAAAGTCCTTCCATGCTATTATTTTCTTATTTTCCAGTTTATGTATGTGTTTATTTTTTGTGTTACTGGGGGTTGAACCGGGGCCAATTTATCACTGAGCTATATCCCAGTTTCATTTAGGGTTTGAAGTTTTTACTTGAGAAACTTGCCAAGTTGCTCAGATTGGCTTTGGGCTTGAGACCCTCCTGCCTGAGCCTCTGCAGTAGCTGGGATTGCAGGCATGCGCCACTGTGCCTGGCATTCTCTTTTTATCTGATGCACGACATAAATTTTGAAAAGCATGAAAACCTTTAAGTGAGTGAATAACATGGGCTTTCTCTCCTTCTCTCTCCCCTTGCGATGGTGGTTTTGTTGAGGTGTGGCTGTATGATTATTTCCAGTTTTTGCTTTTCTTTGTTGTTGTTGTTTCTTTTTTTATCCACGTAAACCTACTTTCTTTTCTTAAAAGATACCTATTATTATAGCACATCATTTAAAATATATAAACTAGTAGACAGATGGGAAAATGAGTTTGACCTCTGATTTGCCTTTTCCCAAGCCTTGTAACAAAACAATGGAACAATGTCAATAACATCACTTCTGAATGATGTCAGAAAATACACATTAAACTTGGCAGCCAGATGTTGGCGCCAGAAGAGAGAGAAGGAGGATTCAGTCAGCAAAAGTGACAGGCAGTGGACAGGGCACAGCTTTTCCTTAAAATCCTTTTGAGGCATGTGTATGAAAGTTAGTGGAAATGATTCGTGAACTTTCCCTTACTTACATACCTAAGTTTGCCTCAGGCAGACCGATTCACAGGGCATCCCTAAAGTCCACACCCTCCCCATGACAAGCCCTGTGGTGATGGTTAGCACCAGGATTGTGGTCTCCCTGTCATTAATTTTCCACAAGTGGAGTCACAGTGTGTGCCTTTTATCTTCTCTGCTTACTAATATTTAGTATCTTGTCTGTGAGATTCATCCC
This sequence comes from Heterocephalus glaber, assembly GCF_000247695.1. The sequence continues at coordinate 10,869,115 of NW_004624798.1, read as the reverse complement.
TCTGGTTGAAAGTGGCTGAAACTATTCTTTGTAAGAATACATTCCAGCTTGCTTGAGCTGTAAGAATATATCACAATTAGGCAAATCTACAGAGACAGAAAATAGATAAATAGGGAAAGGGATTCACTGCAGAGGAGCATGAGAGACCTTGCTAAGGCGATGAAAGACTCCTAACCCAGACTAGCGCGAGGGTTGTGCAGCTGAGTAACATTACCCAAAGCCACAGAGCTGCACATTTTAAATTGCGCAAATATGGTAGTCCACACATGGCACTTCATGAAAGCTGTTAACAGTAGCATGACTTATTCCCTTGGTGGTAGAAGGACACCTGGATGGGTTCCTGTCTTGCCCCGTTACATATTAGGGTGGAGTAACATTCTGAAAAGTGGCTCTTGGTGAGCATATGCACTCCATAGATTTTAGTGGAATTGTTTGCTCAAAGTTCATTACTGATTATAATACCTGTTGCAGTGTTGTGCTTATTTAATTGATCTCTAAAAGTATTACAGTTTAATTATATACTTACTCTTGAAAAAATAAAGACAAGAACCCAGGATAATCATTCTTACCACCCATAGCTGAAACACAACAACATCCTACCTTTATATCTACCCTTTGATTTAGATCTTTTCCTTTTCTTTCTTCTACTATTTATTTTTAAAAATTGCTGCACCTGTACCCGGTACATCCTTCCCCCTTTGTCCCATTATTTAAAAAAAAAGATAATTTATGGAAATTCAAGTTTCTTTCTAATATTTTACAGGTTTATTCAGTCACCCTTCCCAAAAGCTTCTACTTTCTTCTTTCTTGTTCATTTTCTTTTGTGCTTAAGGAATATATACATACAACTGCAATCAGTGTATAGTATGACTTTCAGCATATATATGTTGCTAAAATTGCTCCATTTCCTCCTAAATGGTAATACTGAGCACATACTGTTCCACAACCTTTCCCCTCATTCGATATTATGTTCTTGGAGTCTAAGTGGGTGTATATGGATCTTGTACAATTTTTGAACTAATTCTAGAGCCTTTTGTGAAAGAATGCCTCACACTTTATCTGTTATCCTAGTGATGATCTTGTGATTGCTCTCCATGTTCAGTTTTCCCAAGTCACACAACTCATTTGATGTGGTGTCTTCTGGTGGTGATTGCTCATCCTTGCTGTGCAGATCTGCTCACGCCGCCTTCGGGTGCCCCGGCTTCCTGGCCAAGCTTAGAAACCGCAGCCTGGCAGGGACTCTGCGGCCCACAGCTCTGCCTGCAGCCCACCCTGCCCCAGCCACCACCTCCAGGCATGTGTCAGGCTCCAGGCATGTCACACAGGTTCCAGGTGTGTCACAGGGCTCCAGGTGTGTCACATAGGTTCTAGGTGTGTCATAGAGGCCCCAGGTGTGTCACATAGGCCCCAGGTGTGTCACACAGGTTCTAGGTGTGTCACATAGGCCCCAGGTGTGTTACACAGGCTCCAGGCATGTCACAGGGCTCCAGGGGTGTCACACAGGATCCAGGCATGTCACACAGGCTTCAGGGGTGTCTCAGAGCTCCAGGGGTGTTGCAGGAGTCCAAGTGTGTCACAGGGCTCCAGGCGTGTCACAGGCTCCAGGCGTGTCACATAGGTTCTAGATGTGTCTCAGGGCCCCAGGCGTGTCACACAGGCTCCAGGCATGTTACACAGGCTCCAGGGGGGGTCACAGGGCCCCAGGGGTGTTGCAGAGGTCCAAGTGTGTCACAGGGCTACAGGTGTGTCACAGGCTCCAGGCGTGTCACATAGCTTCTAGATGTGTCTCAGGGCTCCAGGCGTGTCACAGACTCCAGGTGTGTCACACAGGCTCCAGGTGTGTCACAGGGGTCCAAGTGTGTCACAGGGCTCCAGGTGTGTCACATAGGTTCTAGGTGTGTCACAGAGGCCCCAGGTATGTTGCAAGGCTCCAGGTGTGTCACATAGGTTCTAGGTGTGTCACAGGGCTCCAGGTGTGTCACACAGGCTCCAGGGGTGTCTCAGGGCTCCAGGGGTGTTGCAGGGGCTGGGCCCCACGCCCCTTCCTGCTCCTTTTGGGAGAGAGCTCCTCTTAGCGATGCCGCCCACACACAAGGTCAGAGCGCAAATACCTTACAGTCCGTCGGTCCAAAGCTTGCCTGCCTCCGCTGGCTTCGCGCTGAAAAGCGGGACATTTCCCTGGAGCCCGGGGCCTGGCGGGGCGAGGCTCCGGCTGGGGCGCTCTGTGCGCGGAGACCGAGTGTGCCCCGCCGTGGGCTCTGCGTGCTGCTCACAGATGGCCCAGCAAACCCTCCCGACACGGGGCGCCTCCACCCACCCTGCTTCTCTGCCGTTCTTCAGCCTCAGAGGCTTCCGAGCTGACATCCGCAGGCCGCCCAGGCCCCGCCCCGACTGGATTGCAGCTCCACCGCGCTCTGGGCCGCATTCCCGGCTCAGTCTTCTCTTTCCCTTCCCTGTCTCTCCCTTTGCTTCACTTCTTTTCTCCTTTCTTCCTTCTCATCCTTCCCGCCTGCCTTTCCTCTGCCGTTTTTTCTTTCTACCAACTTTGTGAAAACACTTAAATGCATAAAAAAGCAAGGATTTTTCAGCAAGCAGCTACATGTGCCCCTCGTGGACTCTAGCACGCATGAAGTGCCACAGTGTAGACGCCGCTTTCTGTACCCAGCTCCTGGGACTCAGGGCCGTTGCACATGCTCTTCCTTCTTTGGGAAGATTCTTCTTTAGCTCTTTCCCAAACAAGGAGTGATCAAAACATGTGATGAGAGTTTAAATGCAAACAGGTGCTGTGGTAAAAGACACATTGCTGTCAATCCCCCCAACCCCCTAGCCTCACATACGCTTCCCCTGTCGTGCCTCCACGTCCTGTGGCAGTCTGGAAGTCCTTTGGGGGTCAGCGTTATGAGTGTGAGAAAAGACACAGCGGCTGCTGGGAGTGCCCAACGCCCCCCAAGGGAAAGGCAGGTTCCTGACAATGGTGCTATGCCCCCACCCACAGCATTCCCGGATCTGTTGCCCTGCGACTCCCAGCTCCTCCCCAAAGTCAGGAAGACCAGGAAAAGTAAATGTTCTGAATCGATTCAGGCATCAAGGCAGCCATGGCAGTGCAACTAGAAACACTCAGGAAAGAAGACTCCAAGTCTGCTTCAGAAAGGTATAGGAATAGTGGAATAAGTGTGCTCAGAGCAAGGGGTGTATTTTGAGGGGGATTAAAGGCAATGTATGTTTCACTGTAGTACATTTAAAAAAATTAAACATCCTCCACATTTCTGATCATCCTTGGCAGTCTCAGCTAAAAGACACTGTGCTGTCTGCCGCCTATCCCGGAAGCTGGAGGCGGAGTGTCCCTTACCCGAGACCCGCAGTGCTCCAAACCGGAACCTTCCCGGGGGCCAAGACTTCCTCCCGGCTGCGGCTGCCGTGACCCGAAGGTCACAGCCCACGTGCACCGATGACTCGGTGCGCCGTGACCTGCGTGCAGTGAGCGTGAGGGAGACAGGAAACGCGGTGAACCTCGTGTTCAGGCTCGGATTCCATCCCCAAGACATCTTGTCATTTATGCAGAGTCCCTAAGTCTCAAACTCCGAGCCACTCTGGTTCGGCACCTTTCAGACAGGGCCGTGGTGCAGCCTGTCCCTGGGACACGGCCTTCGCGGCCCCGGGTCTCCCGTGCAGCGGCGGCCTGCTCTGCAGCGCTTCCCTTTGATCCCTCGTTTACTTACTCTCTCCCGATTGAAACGTAAGCTTTATTGGTTGACAGCTGGTGTAGAGCCAGTTTTCATCAAATATTAGTGAAGTTGATGTATTTAAAATGACATTTAGTTTTCAACTACAAAAAGAATGCATATTTAATGCAAAAATCTTTTCTAAATGATAGTCTGAATATATGTTCTTACTGCCTACTTTTAAAAAAAATGTGATTGAACTTCAAAAATTTTCTGTGTCAGAAATTTCTGCTAAGTACTTTATAAACATTTTTTCATTAAAACGTATTGTGAATACATTTCTCTACAACATAATTTATAATAACTCAATGGTATTTCATTGTATATCATGTGGATTTGTCATAATTGGCTTTAATACGCCTTGATTCAGTATTAGTTTAGTTCCAATGAAATTTTAATTTTAGTTTTAAAACATGTATTACCCCATTGAATCGCTTTTTTGTGGCAAGGGCACTTAAATCTATTCACTTAGCAATCCTCAAATACACAGTATTTTAAAATGGAAACAGTTCACAATTTAAGTGAAGTTAATTTTTATTTTCCTACATAACAAAGACATCTCTAATACAAAACTTTGTTTCTGAGTAAAGCCCCACAACTATAAAACTATAATAAAGCCCAACTACAAGCAGTAGATACATTTGAGAACATTAAGTTTTGTTTTGGCAAAATAAACTCCAGACAAGTTTTATCCTTTGGAACTCCCACTGAAAGATGACACTCGCTTATGATACAGAAGCAGGTTTGTCCCAAGATAGGAAACAACATTTCCACAATGTTGCTGTCCTGGAGACTTCCAAGCAGAGGCTGAGTGCAGGTCTGTCAGGGATTCTGGACAGGGGCTCACAGGGGGTGCTGTTGGTTCATGAATTTTAATGACCTTTCAACTGCCCCATTTGTGAAGATATCGTTTCCTGCTCCCCGGTCTTTCCTGCTTAATTCTCTCACAACTTTTTCATAAAGGTGTGTTGATTTTAATGCCAAGATTCCATCTGGTTTGTATTTACAATCCTCATTAGGTCCGTGTTTGCATTTCCAAGTGCATAAAATGACGCCTCTTCGTTTGTTTCTTCAGGAAAAGGGCACCAAGCCGAACCTGTTACAATGGCCTCATGGGACAAATTCTTTTTCAAATCGTATTTTAGCACCTTGATAAAGCTACTGCTAATTTTTTGTGTGGAATGCAGACTCTATGGAGTTAATGCTGGATCTCTGTGAGATTAGAAACTCCACAAGAAAGCTCTCCTGAATGTTCACAGTGAGAATAAAAGTCTGAATACAAATCAGGACGTGGTAAATCCAGGAAGTGTGTTTGTAAGTGCATTTTTGATGTACCTTGACACTGAAGTCTTCCAAGCCCAGCATGACTGCTTTTATTTGGGTTAATGAACAGCAAAGTGTTTCATCAGAGGGCTGACTAGTCATAATTAAACTGCTGCAGGGCACAGGGTAGCAGGGCTTATTTTGTGAAAATTACTGACGTGGATTTTGTGCTGTGATATCATGCATGTATGGAAAGCACGCCAATTTAAGCTCTTCATCTTGAACACTGTACAATCAATATTCCATTACCATGGTGCTGGCTGTGCTGCAGTGTAGCTAAATTAGAATGTCAGAAACAGAGATGCCTAAATTAGACATTCAGGTAATGAGCATAATACCAGAATTCTAACTATTTTCTCACCTAATATGCATTTATCTTTTCCCCTAGAGCTTTTAGAATTATTTCCCAATTTAAATATTATAAAGATATTTATAAATACTTAAAGGAATTTGTAACTTTGTGATATTGCAAATTATGCGATAAACCCTCATTTTGGTGACAATAATGATGATGCTCTTCATATAGGGTCTTAAAGTCAATGTTTAGTGCATGCTATTGCTCAATTTGGCATAAAATTAATAAATCTTAAAAAGATAATGATGTAGATTATTTTTAAAAATATGAATGAAATGTGGGAATGTTACTGAAATACTGATAAAGTTACATGTTGAATCTGAAACATCTAAGGCATAGGTTATCAGTATAACCTTTAAACTGGAAATTCACTAGGAGAAAGACCATGCAGTACACACAAGTGACCTGGAGGTAAGAGGTAAGAGGCCATGCTCTAAACACAGAGACATTCTGGGAGCCCTGAACTTCTAAGCAGTGTTGCATCATTTTTGTATTTCTATTAAAATAAAACCCATATTCCTAATGAGATATAAAACATGACATTGAAATTTTATTGTATTCACTTTGACTAGCAGGAATTGTTTATGTATATTTTTCTGATAGATTTTTCCAGTATTTTCAAGGATATTAGAATTTTTGCCTAAGTTTCCCAAACTTTTAAACTTTTATTTCATTCCCTGATTTTGGAATGATCTTGGAATTACAACTTTTGTGTATTTCTGACAAATAGGGTTGAGGTGAACTGAGAACAACAAAATATGATGTCTATAGTTGCTCAACTTCAAAGTAGGGTACTTATTCTTAATTCTTTTCATTATAAACTTTGATGGCTTTTGTGAGGCTGGATAGTGGGGAATTGGTTTTAAAAATCCCCTTGTAGGCAGTTTCCTGAGACTTAAGACATCACACTACAGTGATACATGCACACCTATGTTTATAGCAGCACAGTTCATAAGAGCTAAATCTTGGAAGTGGCCTATATGGCCATCAACTGATGAATGGAAAAGGGAAATGTGGTATTTACATACAATGGACTATTGCTCTACCAGGAAAAAGGATAAATTTCAGTCATTTGTGGGGAAATGGATGCATCTTGAGACCATAATTAAGTGAAGTAAATCAGACACACAAGTTTAAATACTGCATGGTTTCTCTTATATGAGAAACCCAAACTATAAATAAAGAGCAAAGTAAAAGAGATAGGTAATAGGAAGTAGGGAGACAGATCCTTCTCAAATGGGAAGAGGACCCAGAGATACAGGGAGGGAGGGGGATGAAGAGGAACTGAGATCAGTTAGGATTAAGATGCCTCCACTTTACCAGCTGCACACGAAGAACGTGAACATTATGTACAGCAAACATGGACTGATAAAGAAAATACTATGACCCCAGTTGGAAGGGTTTTTCCCTCCTGGGTGAGAGGGGCTTCGGTGAGGGCCCCGTGGGCATTTTGCCGGTCACAGGCAGGCGTGGGCACTAGCTCGGTCGGTGGCCTGAAGGCTGCTCTAGGCGGAAGTGCGGAGGGGCCATGGGAAGAGCGCCCGCTTTCTGCCCGGAACCGCTTTTCTCTCGAGGTAAATACTCTGCACTTTGCTTCTCTTTTCCTCCTTAACACTGTGCTCACCGGAGCTTTGCGACTAAGACTGAACCTGCTGGAGTGCACGGGCAGTCGCATCGCAGGGTGTCCTGCTGTCCGGCTCATTTCGGGGCCCCTCTATGGCCAGTGGGCAAGGGACGGGTGTTCCCTTCCTCTTCGGGGTCACAGAGTCTGAACTGTCTGGCTGTGACAAATCCCCGCCGCTCCTTTACTCAAAATAAAGCCAGCCGTCTGCTCTGCGCGCCGTCTGCTTTCCACCTGGAGCTCGGAGCCGAACGCCTTTTCTGTTGCCAGTTTTCTGAGCTGTCTTCCCTCATCTCAGCTCCGGAGTCTGCAGGGCTTCACGCGGCTCCCTGTGGCCTCTCTCACCGGCCTCTCGGAGCTCAGGAAGCTACACTGTCCGATTTACGTCCTAAAGGCCTTCGCTATGTTGGGGGCACATGACATAATCTTTAGGGCCAACCTGCTTTTCACAGATGAAAAGTAACGAAGTGTAAGGTTTCCTCTAAGGACAAAATGCACATGAGTTTTACAAACCCAACACGGAGCACACGAGTGAACTAGGAGGTGGAAATGCCGAGGTCATCCTGAGCATCGGAGAGGTGGGTCCCAGAGCCGCCTGGCCACAGGACGGAGATTTCAGCCTTGGCGGGCGATGTCCACGCTGCTGCTGACCTCACGGCAGGGAGCTGCCCGATCTCCACCTCTGGGGCTGCTGGGAGACTCGAAGTCCACGTCCTGCCCCCCAGACCTGGCCCAGACCCGGGCGCCATTATGTCCCCCACAAGCCAGCATCTTCCCAACAGACCCTAGGTCCCAGGAAGTGCAATCCTGCTCTGCGAATCATATCGGCCGTGGGAATTCCTTCACTCTGGCTCCCAGATCTCCTTTCTTGCCTGGCCTCCCTGTGGGCCGCAGGTCAGGGTGGCCACAGCAAAGGGAGAGGAAGGGAGAGGTGCTTGCAGTCTGTTTAGAGAATCGTGTTTGCAGAAAGTCTGAATCTCAGCCATCTGGGAGTCCTTTCAATACCGAATGTCTAATCCTGTTCTGAGAAATGACTCCAATTTTCATTAAAGTTGAATACAACCAACCCGCAAAGCAGATTCTGGCACGCACTGGCTGAAGCTTCGTTTTGGAAGCGGTTAGAGTCACACGTGGCAAAGTGGAAACCTGTGCTCCGTGTGCTCCCTGCTCATGAGTCGGAGCCAGTAAGAGGCCGAGCTGGGCCACCCCCCGAACCAGCTCCTGGGATCCCGGAGCTGTTCTGCTGTAAAATTAAATTAGTACTTTCGAGTAGGAAAAAGGTTGGGCTAGAATTTTTCTTTATGATAAATTACTTTAGGGGATTTTCTCTGTGAGGAAGCTTAATTATTTTTTTCATAAAAAATTCTCTCTAGCACTGTAGCTCCAGGGAGAGAACTTAAAAAAGGAGGCAGACTTTGTGGGAGATCATGTAAAAGGTCTTTCAAATCTGTGTAATGAATATGAAATAACTGAACAAAGAACCCCTTTTCCCTCCCAGTGAAAAGTTAGAGGTGTTCATGGTTCCTCGCAGGCAGCCAGCCGACCATGTGCCCTTCAGGCCCTGGCGGTGCTTGAGCCTTCTACGCCTCTCACCCTTCTGCAGTGTCGGGGCCCAGGCTCATTGTTTGAGGAAGGAGGCGCCACTTGTGAGGTGGGTGGTGTCCGGGGGGGGCCGGGAACTGTGACTTCCCCATTTACTGGCTGGGGATTTAAGTCCAGTGGCAGGGCCCCCTGGGTCCCAGCTCCTCCATGTCTGAGAATGGAGGTAGCAGCGTCGACTTCAGAGCTCTCTTCTGTGAGAGAACCTGAGATCACATCATGTAAGAGAGGGTGGCAAACAGCAAAGGTAAACTGAACAGGGCAGGAGTTGAAAAATGACGTGGGCACAGCGCTTTCTAGGTGGGCAGTGAGAATTTACAGGGCAAGGTATCAAACGGCCTGGATGGGGATTTTTTTTTTTTTCAAAAATGCATATAAGCATGCTTAAACCCAATTCCAAATATTGTAAACTCTCCATAAATATCCAGTCTGTATTAAAATAAAAATTAAAAATCTTCTTTTAAGTGAAAACTAACCCTTAGGTGGAGGCTAAAGTGTTTCAGCATTTCAGATTCAATTCTGTTTGTTCTTGGTACCTTTCCTTTCCATCCACCTCTCCCATCCATCATATGCTGTCCGTAGTTACTATGCCAGACGTGATGCTTACAAAGAGCGCGGGAGAAAGTGCCTTGGATTGACACAGGGTTATTTGAGTTGCAGCATCCTTTGTCCTCTGTACTGATTCACCTGCTCACCCCTTCGTGAATCAATTCTTGGCCTTCATGGGCCACTGCAGCTGTGTCCGGCCAGTGGCAAATCCAGCCCTAGTAGTCTCTCTTTATGACACTTAATTCTAAAACATGTCCCGTTGTACTTTAAAGTGCTGCCTAGGTTGATTACTAACGACTTCCTGTGCTTCAGTTTGCACAATCCATCCACGCCTTCCGCAGATACGTATCCACACATGTATGTGCCCATGTGCAACTACATAAGTGTGCGGGTGATCACGGTTCCCACATGGTGGCTCCCACATTCTAAGGTACAGCCCCCAAAATTGGAACCCTGGTCTCTGAAGCAGGGATTGTTTCCCACCTTGAACCCTAGTTTATAATTCCAATCAGTGAGCACACGATGGGTTCTTCAAGTTCTCATCCAGTTTCTAGCTCAAGCCTTGTTCTGCTAGGAGGCAGAAAGCTGCTGTCAGTGAGGCCAGTTTGCTCCTTCTCTCCCCCAGAGGGGCAGGGGGCCCGGTGAGAGCCCTGTGAGGGGGCGAAGAACACACCAAGGAAGGAGGTCATGGCCTTCAGCATGTGGGTTCATTGTGCTTGAGTTAAGAGGCCATTCTGTTTCACCTTTCTAGAAGGGAGATGATCAACTACAATAAAGCGGTACTCTTTCCCCAAGCCAAAGACCCTATTACTCTGAGCACTGCTGGGAAGTGAAATTGCAACAGTCCCTCAAATTGCTGGGCTTTTTGTTTTGCTGTTGTACAGAGTAGATAAAACATGTGTGTATTTTAAAGTTGGCTGTAAAGAAATATAACTACTCCTTTGAGAAAAAAATTTATGATAAACATTTACTACAGTAGCAGCATGGCAGCCATTTGGGAAGGCCAGGCAGAACCGTCTGGGGCAGCGACAGAGGTGGTATTTACCGAACGCTCTCTGTCTGCCAAGCCCTGGTTTGTCTTCCATGTATTAGCTTGTTGATGTTGTGAAATGATCCTAGGAAGTAGGTACTGTTATCTTTCCATTCCAGAAACATGGAAACTGAAACATGAAAAGATTAAGCCAAGAGCACACAACTAGTCATTGGATGAACCAGGATGCCAATCAGGTAGTCAAGCTTTTGATCACTGCGGTGTAAGCATTGTTATGTAGCTTAGTGCTCCTAGGACTGCATCCTGGGAAGTATGGTGTTTGCATTGCAGATGAAGAAACTGGGCCACAGGGTTAGGCAATGTGCACAATAGCAGAAATCCCACACTTCTGGTAGCCTCAGAATTCTATCCATGGTGTGCACACCTGACTTTAAAACTTCACACTGTTAACCACAAACCATAATGCCGTGAATGGTAAAATGTGAGAACATTTGGACCATTCTAACTCTGTACTAGGGAATAATCAGAAATGTTGATGAATTTGAGAACACAAACTATTTGTACACAAAGCATCATAACTAAGCATAGAGCAGACTATGTATACACATAAAATATTGTGGAATTATTGTAATTATGTCTACAGAAGGTTTGTTAATGATACAGTGTTCAGGTCATGATTCATTGGAAGAAAAAGGGTATAAAATTCAACAATTACTGCAAATATCTTCTAAACAAGCAGAAAAATGAATGAAAAAATTCATAAAAATGTTAATGAATAATGAAAATTTTTGCATGGTTGGATTGTGGGAAATTTGTCTTAGAAATGTGAAGATCAACATTGAATTTTCCCTTTTCTATCTGCTTCAATATAAATTTCTCATGGAAATGCAATTACCTCTTTCAAAGTTTAAAAAAAATATTTGCCATCAATATACTCCTACGAAGGGCACTGAGATGAAGTAAGTATTTACATTTGCCCATTAAGGGCTTTGGTGGTGAAGCACACTCCTTCCGACATGGAGCTTGTAGTGGGAGCAAATTAAATTCGGTATGTGACCCTGCGCTTTAGTAGCACTCGATCTACTCCCCCTGATAGATGTAATTGCTATGTGCTTCAACAGGTGCCAATAAAAATAAAAATAAAAAGAAAGCATTTGACGGAGCGCTGACCAATAGAAGAGGTAACCGCCTGTGTCTGAGTTGTTCACAAGGCGCAGCTGAGCTCCACCTCGCTCCAACTGTGTCCTGCATCTGCCCGGCCGGCCGGGTGCCGACGCCCAGGTCCCGCCTCCAGCCCCCGTGACTGCCTGACCCTTCCCCGGGACTCCTGGGCAGGCATGGTCACAAAGCCACAGGGTGCGGAAGCAACGCCCGCACAAGACCCACAGAACACACAATTTCTGGTTGCCTGTTCATTTTCACTTTGTGACTTGGGGCAGGTCACACGCTCCTGGGAATTTAGCACAAACACAAGATTGCCGTGAAGAATAACAGTACAGAAAACACTGCATTAAGAACCCAAAGTTTCAAGCACAAAGGCAAAGGCCCAGAAGATGCAGTTCCTCGTCCGAGCTAACCGGGAGAAGGTTCCAGGAATGCTCTGTCGCCAGGCCAGGGGCCCGGGCCAGGGCACCTCCGCTGCCCGCGTGGTCATGACACTGCGTTCAGCCAATCCACACACGTTTGGAGAAAGTTCTCGGAATAGCTATCCACTGTTTGCAGAAAATCATCCGCTGGCCTCTGAGGGAGCTCCTCAAGGGGGTTAAACAAATCCTCCATTAGTCACGAGCAATGGGCTGAGCTGTAAAACCACATCTGGAGAACTGCATTTCAAAGACTCGTCCTCAACCTTTTATGTCGCCAGGTGCTGAGCCAGGTGTGTTACATAAATCATCTCACTTGTTTTCTCTGCCAACATGATAAGGTGAGCGTTATGAACCCCATTTTATAGGTGAGGGAACCGAGGGTTTGCTGCAACGGTTAAGCGAGTGGCCTCGCCCTGCGGTTCGGCCCCAGTCTGCTCAGCCCCGCGCCCCTTCCCTTCCCCCGAGCACGAGGTTCACAGGTGTGCAGCGAACTCACATGCGGCCGTTCCTGTGTGCCAGGAAGCAGAAGTGTGAGTAGGATCCGTGTAGTTAAGTTGCAGAGGCGAAGCGTGCGGCGGGTGTGCACGGGAAGGCGCTGCCGGGAGGGACGGTGCAGGGAGGAGGCCGGACGGGCCCCCTGCTGGCCGCTGATGGGAGCTGCGTGAATGCTGCCGAAGTAGCTTGGACCTGATCGGGTGTGGATGGAAGCTGAGTTTCGGGAAACAGAATGTGAGCTTTGCGCTCTGCACCAAGTAGCCCAAGTTAAAGGGCGGCGGAGCCTGCGCATGGTGGCAATGTTGCTGTTTAAAGCGCCAGGACTTCAGCTTGTCCAGAGGAGGGCTGAGGGGCAGAAACAGAGTCCTGCTGGGGTTTAGGAAGGGGATGAGCCCTGTGAAAACTTGTGTTTTCCTCCGCCGTTGGGCGTGAACCTCGACAGAAACAGGAGTGCAGCGAGTTAGCTGAAGGGTGCGGTCGTTTCCAGGAGAGGGGCCTAGGGGAGACTCAGCCGTGAGGACGGAAAGGCGAGGGAACAGCACAGAGGCTGGGGCGGAGTGGAGCAGCTCTGAGTCAGCCCCAAGAGGGAAAGCGGGTCTTGCTGCTCCCGGGAGGGGCCCGAGGCCCTGGCTCTCAGAAGCAGCCTGGAGCTAGGTGCTCCTGGCCAGGAGTGGAAGCCCGGAGGCCCTGGCCGCTGGCCTGGTGGGCCAGACCCCCAAGGGCGCCTGAGTCAGACGCCGCTCCAGCTGGACAAGAGAACGAACTACAGAGATTACAACTCCTGACTGATTAGAGAATCAGTGAGAAAACGCAGGAGACGAAACTGCACACGGCCACCCACTGCGGGGCCGCCCCTCCACTGTCGGGTTCCGCTGGCTGCAGGGTTCATGCTTTTCCCCCTCCTGTCCTCCGGTTCTGCCCTGGAGAGCTCAGCTGTCTGAACTCTCCCTCCAGCAGCCTGCGAGTTCTTTTACGTGAATAACCTCAAAATGGTCCCCAAGCTCTGTAGACCCTATCTTACATTTAAAGTCATGTCCAAAATAAGAAATTATTCTAACCCCAATAATTGCCAAGATAATCTCCAGCACATGACAAATACTGATCTAGAGAAACCATTAGAACACTTAAAGTGTGGCCGGTCATTATGACTTGACTTTGCTGTCATCCAGTCAAAACGCTGGAGCAAGTTCTTTTTTAACAATAACTTTACACTGTTCCTCTTTCTTCTAAAATTTATATTTTCATTCTGTTTCTATCAGGTTTTACCCAACTCTTTAGGTTAAAATGCCTCCTGTTTAGAGAAATCCCCGTTGTTATTTGGTAATATTATCAACATATATAGTCACGTATGAAAATTTTCATTTCTAATTAAATGTAAAACCTTGAAATTTATTTTATTTCCTGTGACTTAAAGTTGAGCTCATGTCAATGTCTTGGTCTGGTTTCAAGATTAGTTCTCCATCTATGAGTTTGTTTTTCTTAGTTTTGGAAGTAGACCGTTAACTTTTAATACTGTTCATTGAATGGTTGGATGTAAGTCTACCATTTTGCTATTTGTTCTCTACCCCTTGTTTTATATTTTTTGGTACTGGAGATCGAACTCAGGACCTTGTGCTTTCGAGGCAGGTGATGAGAGCTAAATCCCTGGCCTATCCCTTGTTTTTTAGACCTTCCATGTTTAATGACTTACCTGTTTAACCACTGTTTGGACTTAGAACCACGGTGTGCTGTTGGGACTGACGACTCGCTGCTCAGATGTACATCAGTCTTGCTTTTCCTTTGTGCAGTCTGTACATCTCATTCACAGAGCCCCTGTCTTTTCTGTGCAGTGCACCTTATTTAGACAGTAATCATTTTTTCTGGTTGCACTGTACAGCACAGTCCTATAGTTTTATGTTCTGTTATACATTACAGTACTGCATGTAAGAGTTACAGAACAGAAGCAAAGCCATCGAGTTGGAGTTTCCTTTGACCATTTCTTTGTTCTGAATATTGTAACGTACATACTACATTCGATTCCTAATCTATGGACCAATTCATTTAATGACCTAGTCAGTCATTAACCGAAGTGTCTGTCCATCCCTAACCTTTCATAATCTGCTATGGTTAATATTATAGCACTTCGTGTCAAATGTAGAAAATTTACAATATATAACTCTTTTTAACCCATTTCCTTTATATTATATATTATATTATATTATATATTTTAACCCTTTCTTTATATTATAGCTATTATGTGTATACCATCTACATGCATTAAAAATCCCATCACAGACTGTTAATTTTTTGCTTTCAGAAGAATTCAAAAGGAAAAAATAATTAAATTAATCCATATATTTATCATTTCTATTATTCTTCTTTTATCTCTACAGAGTCAGGTTTTCCCATGGTAACATTCCCCTTACGGTGGGAAGGTCCGATCCCTACCTGTAGATCGTGTTTGCTGCAGCTGAAGTCTATAAATTTTCTTCATCTAAGATGTCACCATTTCTACTTAATGTATGTTAAATATTGAATTCTGGGTTGATGCTTGCCTGTTTCAGCAGTTTGATACCGTACCTCTGCCTTCTGGCCTCCATTGGTTCTGATGCGAGACACCCGTGCAATTCAAATCATTGATCTTTTGGATGTCATACTCTTTACTCTAGCTACTTTCAAGATTTTTTCTTTATGCATGCATTCCGAATTTAGATTCTAATGAGTCTAGGAACTATTTATCATTATTGTTTGAAATTACCTTGTTTGGGAGCGAGAGCTCTGACAGGTCTGAGATTTTGCCCTGCTGGCCAGGTGTCAGGTCAGCCTGATGTGGACTTGAGATGCTGCCCTCCCTGGGAAGAGACATGGAGCTTGGCTGTTCATGAGCTGCATGGGCAGGTGCCCCATACCCACGTGGCCTGCCCTTCCTAACACCCACAGTGCAGTGTGGAGCAGCCCACGAGAGCTGTAGCTGAGGAAAGCCTCACCGTTTAAGGACAACTGATTACAAACCTGCCCAGCATTTGCCCACAGGGGACATTATTTTTTATTGCAATAGTCCTGAGACGGCCCTCTGCCTCCCAGGGAGATACTATCTGTATCATCCGAGGTTATTATACTAAACATGTTTTGAAAAGATAACCCGAAATAAAGCTAATAGAAAACGTGTGGAAATGCCATAGATCATTGTCTTCCAATAAAGTAGTGTTAGGCTTCTTGGATATGTTATATCCTTTATCAGAAGTACAAGCCTTGGCCATTATTTTTTTTCAAAATACCCCAATCCTCTTTCCTGGGGATCCAATATCATGTATATAAACCCTTTGATAATATCCCACAGGTCTCTCAGCTCTGCTAAGTTTTAAAAATATTTTTCCCTCTTTTCTGCAGACTGGATCATTTTTACTGATTTCTCTTCAAATTCATTCGATTTTCTCTGTCATCGCCTGGCTCTTACTGAGCTCATCCAATAACTTTGAAATTTCAGATTTTTGGTTCAAAAGTTTCCATTCGATCACTGTTCATGGTGCACATTCCTCACACTCTTCCAGTCACTGACACACGCCGTCCTTCAGCTCGAGGAGCCTCACTCTCATAGCTGCCTCGAAGTCTGCTCCATAATCAGCTCTCCTGCTATCTTGGGAATGGCATCTGCTCATTGTCTCTTTCCTGGAGGATTGCTCAGTATTTCCTAGCTCTTGGCATGCTGAGTAGCTTTGGATTTTATCCTGGACAATGAAAATGGGCTGGGTAAGTCCTGGGTCTGGTTGTAATTTTCTGGAGAAGGATGGTGTTGCAAGACAAACAGTTCAACTAGGTTAAGACCACATGTTCCATCTGTCTTGCCTTCTCTAGCAGTGGCTTAAATCTCAGTTCAGTTCTCAAGGCATTCTCAATGCAGTTGGAACCTGAGTTATATATCAGTAATGTGAGTCTTACTCAGCTGTGGTTCAAACCTTAGTTTATTTGCAAAGCCTCCATCCACTCGAGTCCTTCTCTTCCCCAGGGGGTAAGTGTAGCTGAGCCTGTGTAGCTAGAGACCTGCAGTGAGGGAAAAGCTTTTAGAGATGGAGTGGCTGAACTGCAACCCAAACCCACTTATTTATTGCAAAGTCCCAGCCCTGCAATCAAACCTGAGTACTGGTGCCCAGCTGCTGGGGTGGCTTGGCTCGTGTGTGGACAGAGGGCTCTGCATGCCTCTGCAGCACATGTACCATAGGTTCCCCAACACTGAAGGGGAGTCCCTCTTCTAGCTCTCCATGCTTTGGGATTCCTTACATTCTTCTACCCAAGGGACCTACTTTTTTTTATTTCTGTGGCAAGAAATATGGAGTTCCATTGGGAATTTGTGTCTGCTGCCACTGTCCACCCACTCTCAGACTGGAATTCACCCTTAGGGGCAAAGAATGAGGAAGAAACCACGGGAATCTCCTCCAGGTATTTCTGCAAATTTCAGCTCGGGCCTGCAATCTTCCCATTTCTCTGTACTTTTTAGAACCCTCAACAGTAGTAGTTTTGTTTTTAGAGACTGCAGTAAGTTTGATAACAGCATTTTCAGCTGTACTTAACTAGAGGAGTGAGATGTGGAGTGTTTAGAGTCTGTGCTCGTTCTAGAATGCTTCCCAGCTCTTCACTGTTTTAATAAGGATAATAATTTTCTCTGTAAGGTGCACCCTGGAAAGTTTGGGAATGGACCCAGAAAAAAATTGTGATCATCTTTGTCCTGCTTTTCTGATTTGTCCTCTTACCTTATACTGGCCCCTGATTCCCTGATAGACAAAAAACCCTGTTTACTCCTGGATGTCTGGTACCTGCCAATTAAAATCTTACCTAGCCTGGTTCTCATCTCTTTCTTAGTGTCTTCTTACCTCTGTTAAGAGTCTCATTTTCTCAGTAACCTACATGAACTGCGTTATCAGTGAAACACATTTGATAAACTAATTCTCTTTACGGTGCTCATGTCTGATAATGGTTATCTCATTTCAATAACTGCTTTAAAGTGTTTTTGGATGGAGACTTTATATTAAATCTAAAGCCTCATTTCTAATAGTAGAATAAGTTTTGGTGTCGGGTAATTATAGAGATATTTTCATAAGGGGATAAAAAAGAAACTTTTACCCAAATACAAGGCCAATCATGTTTGGTTATTCATATGTGATAATTAGAAAACCATATTAGTAATATAAAAATAAATATATATTTCAGTAAGAATTTAGGCTTTTTACTTTAATTTTTTAAAATTCAGTAATAAAAAGTAGAAAGTCTCCCAGGAGAAGCCAGGACTATCTTTTATTATTACTTCTATGATGACCTTTAAGATGTCATTAAGTATTTTTACTAAGTGAAAGGAAAGTGGTAAATATAATGAACTGTAAAAAAAGAAAGGCTTAAATATGTTTAAAAGATTCTAAAAACTACATAGACATGTTTTTCTACCTTCCCTGCCAAGTCACTTACCCCAACTGAATGAACTTTCTAGAATATGAAGCTAATCTTATGAGTTCTCTTCTTCATATTACCAAGGAGGAATGGAAGACGACATTGCCAAAAGTACAGCATTTGGATAAAATAACTGGTAAATCTCAATATTTAGCTGGGTTGTCATCTTCCACATAATTCTCGCCGAATCCCCTACTTATCACACAGAGTCCTAATGGCTCATTTACATGACCAGCCTCCATCAATGGATTATAAATCCTTCTTGCTTTTCAGAGTTAAAGCAAATCTCAGTTACTGTCTGTTTAAAAGGAACGTGAAGGGTGCAGAAGGAAAGAAGAGAGAGGAAGACTGCGGGCCACACCAGGGTCCTTAAGTCTGCAGGGCCAGGCACGGACAGCCAGGGGCGGAACACAGGAAATGGTGGAGAGGAAAGGCTGGATGCCCAGAGAGCCCTGCAGCCCTGCAGCCACAGGGGTCGCAGGAAGCCCGCCTGTTGGGGGGAGGAAAGACACCGCTGGCATCTCTTTTCTGCTACTTTCCTTAAAAACAGCCTTGAGACTTATTCACTGCAGGCCTGGGCCATCTGAGAGTCTGTGGGCGGCAGACCCCTCCCAACTGCAGGTGCTTCCGAGGTGCCTGGGTGTGTAGCAACTGTGCACGGTGCCTCAGACCTTGTTAATGAAGGTCTACAAAGATGAGGCCCCCCTTGGGGCAGAAGTAATGTGTCCTTCGTGGATGTGTGGGAGACTTCAACTAGGCTGAAATAACATGTTTTAAGCTTGTGCATCTGATTTATTTAACATATTTGTTTCAAGGTGCATCCATTTTCCTACAAATGATTCAAGTTTATCCTCTTTTGGCAGAGTAGTGCTCCATCGCGTGTAAATACCACATCTTTATCCATTCACCTGTTGATGGATACAGAGGCTGCTCCCAAGAGTTAGCTGTTATGAACTGTGCTGTTGTAAACATGGGTGTGCATGGGTCACTGTAAGCTTGGCCTGGCAGAAATTCACATTGTAAAAAAGTCCTAAATAGTGTTGGGGAAACATTCAACAAAGACTAGAAAATCAGTTGAGGGACAGAGAGCTCAGGGTGAGGGAAGCAGTTTTCCTTGGCCTTCCCACATTTTTCTCTTATCCACCAAGATACTGGGCTGCTAGATTCTACTGTGTGACAAAGGGAAATTTCTCAACCCCACTTGAAAAGCAGGTCTTTCAATCAGTTCAGTTAAATTCAAGTTTTCCAATGCCTTCCATGTGTCCAGTGTTGTGCCAAATGTTATGAAGGATAAAAGAGAATTCTTGGCACTACCTTGCCTTTGAAAGTTTATAGGGGGAGAACAAATGAAGCAGTATAAAAATAATAACACAACTCACAGCCAAGATCTTGAATATGTTTAGCAAGAATCCACTGGGAGCACCTATCTGCTCCCAGATTATATAGTCATGGGTGGAGTCGAGGACTTGAATGACCATTGTGATGGTTTTAAATGTAAGCTGCTCATGGCTGTTCCTCATCTTAAGATTCTTCCATTTCTCTTGGCTGCTGGGGGCTCCGGGGCCATTTGGTGCCATTGCCTTGGCTTTTATGCTGGGCTCTGGCTGTGATGGAGCTGGGGGTCTGTGCAGTACTGGCAGGGCCTGGGCTTCCTTAGAGGAGAGGAACAGAGCTCCTCATTAGCACTGGGTGGTGCCTTTGAAACAGCCGAGTGGACACGGAGAAGAAGCAGAGCTCTCAGCGCACAAGTGCCTGGCACGCTGGACACTTTCTCTTGCGCTTGAGGGATGGTGCTTTTTTCTTAATCCAATGGCAGCTCTTCTGACCCACCGTGGGTGGTTGTGGACCTTATGTTAGGTGACCCCAGCTGCTGATGTCTGGGCTTCACAGAAAGGGCCATCAGGCAACTTGGAGCACCCTCTTGAGGATGGTGCACTAAACTGATAGCAAGGCACAGAGCTAGCTCCAGGAAAGCACATTTACTTAACCTAAGAAACATGGAGACTGCTGGGCTTTGTGCCAATGGAGCTGGAAACCCGAAGGTTGACAGGCACGGAGCCAGCCACTCTCCCCACCTCCGTCTCCCTGGGTGACCTTTGGTGGAAGCACTTGTTATCTGACCGGGCCTCTGGAAGTCTCGCTTCGAGGGCTCTGTAAATCTCAGCTCCGAGTCTACCCTGGAGACGGCCCAGATGCTGCCTGATCCCCGTGGCAGAGGAGCAGGGTCAGGCAGGGAGAGGCCACAAGCCCGGGCCGGTAAGCGATGCGCTGGGCTGGGACGCAGGCAGCGCTATGCAGGCGTCCTTGGCTCCCTCGCAGCTGCCTGTGAGTGACCCCGCCCTGGCTGGACGGCCCTTCTCCCAGAGCCCCACTCTTGGAGACTCTGCACACAGCATGACTCGTGCTCTTCCGGAGCCCGGAGGTGGAGAACCTTCCCTTTGCTCAGATGCCTCAGGGACTTAGCTGCCAAATTCCAAATTTACCATTGCAGTTTCCTCAAAGAAGCTTTTGGAGCCGATTCCTCATGTACAAGGTACCAGGGCCTGCCTGGATCCAGGACTCCAAATGCACACACAGAGCTGGACACGGGTGGAACCTGGGTCACACATTCCGAAGATAAGTTGCGTATTTTTAAAAGGGGAAGAGAAGAATGTGCCAAAGTTGACAGGAGAAAGGACTACTAGTGGGAAGATTCTCTTCTTTGATTTATTTTGCTCACAGAAGCATTAAAGAAAATAAACTCCAGAGCAGACTAAAATCTGTCTTGGAAATTAGGGAGTACGTTGGATTTAGCTCATCCAGTGTGTATTTTCTGCTTGTGTATCTACGTGTGCACTGTGGATGCCCTTGGGGCGGTACTGGAGCTGCACAACTCAAGGGATCCAGTGTACAATGGAAATGAGGCCCTTCCTTCTAAAGTTAAGAAGAATTTTCAAGATGGTGAAACAGCATTGATGGAGACCACCCTGAGCGAGCTGCAGATTCATAAGCTGGCTTTTCATACTAAAAGTCCGAGTCTGCCTATTGGCCCCCAGTGGCGTGCCCGAAGAGCCAGCAGTTGGTGTGTGGGAAAGGATCAACTGCCCAGCCCGGGTCACCGCGGAGGCCTCAATGATCCTGCACGCTGTGACGTCTTGGATGGCAGGACAGGAGCGCAGCTAAGGGCAGCATGACTCGCACACGAGACTTCTATAGAAGCAAAAACCAATCTGTGGGAAGAAACAGATTCCCCATTAATCGATGATCTGTTCCTGCTGGAATGTCTCGTTCCCTTGTGGCCTGGACCCTGGTCGCATCAGTGCCCTGCACTCACTGTCTCCTGCACTGCCCCATTGGCCTTCAAGAAGCTGTGTGTTCAATAAACAGCAGCAGCTCCAGGAGACAACGACTCAGCCTGATAAGAGCTCTAACCATCCTGGGACCCTTCATGCAGTACAGATCTTGTCTTGTCTTCTGTTCTCCAGCACCAGGGCCTTGGTCAGGTGTTTGGAGTTCTGACCGGCCTTCAGTACACCTCCGAACGCAGTACAGTACAGGGCCTTCGGAGTGTGTAATACTTCCAACCCCACTCCCGGGCTGGTGGGCTGTGCTCTCTCCCGGGGTAGAGGTGTGAGGCGGCCCTCACAACTTGACTCTTTCTTCAGATTGTACCTGTGCCACAAGCGACGAAACTTTTGTCATTTTTTGAAAAGAATGAAAGCAGCTGCTTTCAGTTGTGCCCTGCCTTTGTTACCACTTTACGGCCACAGTCATCGGGGCCCTGTTAATTATGGAAAGGTCTCCTCCCTAACAGCTTTCCTGCTGCATCTCGTGCTTTCTTGTGTTGTCTATTTTTAAAAACTTTTAAGCAGTAAGTTTATAAACTCCTTCGCCGGAGATTGTACATGTAGTTAATTTTGGTTGCATCTGTATCCCAGATTATAATAGTCTAAAAAATAGCAACTCAGTATGTTCTAGCTGAGGGGGACAATTGACTGGTACAGTTCCAAAGGGATAAAGTGATTTCTAAAGCTGGAATTTGTGAATTGCTAGTATTTATTATGCAAAATCAAGCGAAGTGGCTTATCCTGAGGGGAAAATGGCAGTTTTCCATGAGATGTATAATGCACCTTAAAATAATTTAAGTAATAAGTTTCATCCTAGGATTTTCATTAACCCAAGCAGCATGTATTATAAAATGCATCACGCTGATTCATTATAAAAATCTGGAATTTATTTAAAGAAAAAAGGACTTGTATAAAATGTTTAGATGAAAAAGTTGCTAAAGAAAGAGTAAAAGTTTTGCAGAATCAGTCATAAAATTATGATAGAAAGACCCTTCGCAGCATCGGCATTTGGCCTGAGGTTTAATGCATTGTTGAATTCTGTAGGTGCCCCTTTTCCTTGAGGACCGAGCTTCTGACCCAGGCAGGCACCCTCCTCTAAGATTCTTCTTCCCCCCTCAGGGTGCCTTCTTCCCTCTGCTCCCTGGCGTCTCAGTGCGCCCGGTCACTTGCGTGAGCGTGAGTCCAGCTCCAGTGCGCAGCCGCCGTCCGACCCCAGGCCCCTCCCTTCCGTGTCTGGGCAGGCGTGGCCGCGTGCTCTGCAGACCCCGCCTGAGGGAGGGGCCTGGACTTCCTGCTCCCGCTTGGGTTTTCTCAGGCCTGGGTCCTGGGTCCTGGTGGGCGCTGACCCCGCTTCCGGGCTGCTGCAGCGGCTTCCCAGCGGCCAGGAGCCTGGCGTGCTGGCTGTCACGTCAGTCTGCCTGCCCGCCCTGGCCGCAGGTTCCCAGAGACCGGCGACCCTCGTGCGTGTGCCTGCCGTGGACGAGGCGCTGCCCGGTGCCCCCCGCCCAGGTCCGCTGGGCTCACCTCCCCAGGACGGACCCCGGCTCAGGCCTGCCCACAGCGGACGTCAGGGCCCGGCCAGCGCCCACGGGCCAGGGCTTGGCTGATGCTTAGCTGCAGCGTGTTGTCAGAGTGCTCTGGACGTGGTCTGTAACCAAGTGCGTCTCTGCGGGTGCAAAACACGAGCGACCTCGCACGTCCGTGCTGAGACTCGCGAGTCAAGGGCGCCTGGCGGGACCGGCGCAGGAGGCCCGATCGCCCCTCCTGTGGGGTCAGACTCGGTGCAGCTTCCCTTCCCCTCGCAGAGGCCCAGCGCTGTTCCTGAAGGCCAGTGACTTCCACGGCCTGCAGCTGACCACGGGCGTCCGCTTGGGCGCTGGCTGGAATCCCAGCCGCAGAAGAGCGAACAACCAGGCTGGGAGCACCCGGCCTCGGAGGGAGGGCGCAGCCGCCTCTTTCCCCCAGGGCTGCACTGGCCTTCCTCGGGGCCGACTCTCTAGGAAGGGTAGAGCTTCTTCACTCCGACGCAGAAGGAGCTAACAGCTGCTCTCTCGTTCTATGTGGGATTGCACAAATGCACCATTCCAGGGGTTCAGGCCGTCCCTATGACTGCATTCGTAAACAGAACATGAACTTTTATTTTTAAATACTAGAAGCACAGCCAAAACAATCATTACCATTAGGTTAATGAATCAAGACCTAACTTATGAATGAGAAAATTTGCAGATAGGGGAGAAAATATGACCAAAACCACAGGTCAAAAATACTGGACATACCAGAATTGAATTTCTCTCTAGGATTTCTGGTACCCATGGCCCCAATGACAACATAATCCATTCACAGAGCTTACTTTCTTTTTATCAAAAGATATATACATTTTTAAAAGGGAAAAAATGATATGTATGTGTACATATTCTCTGCATTCTGAGGGGGGAAAACCCTCACAAATCCTGTTTTACAAGTGGTAAGAATACTTATAAATAATTAGTATGTGTTTGCAGAACACGTTTACCTTCATCTTAGGAAGTACAGACATGTACTAAGACATTTTTTCTATTCTCCTTCCCCTCCATCTCTAAATCTCTTTCTCATTTGTGAAAGATTTATGCCCGTTTCCTCTTGATTTTCTTTTATTTTGTTTTTAAAAATTATTTATACTTTCATCTTCTCATGTAAGAGAAATAATACAATATTTAAGCTTGTGCATCTGATTTATTTAATATTGTTTCAAGGTACATCCATTTTCCTACAAATGATTCAAATTTATCCTCTTTTGGCAGAGTAGTGCTCCACCGCGTGTAAATACCACATCTTTATCCATTCGTCTGTTGATGGACATAGAAGCTGCTTCCAAGAGTTAGCTATTGTGAGTTGTGCGGCTATAGAAATGGGTGTGCATGGATCACTGTAATATGGGATCTTTAACTCTTTTGATTCTTTTGGGAAGATACCTAGAAGGGGAATAGCTGGAGCAAATGGAATTTCTATTACTAATTTTGGAGTTATCGCCATACTGATCTCCATGTTGGTTTTACCAGTTTATATTCCTACTGATGATGTAGATTTCATTTTCTCCCACACTCTCACTAGTATTTGTTGTTATGGGATTTCTTCATGATAGCCATTCTTTCTGGGGTCAGATGGAATCTCAGCGTTGTTCTAATTTGCATTTCCCTGATGGTCAGAGATGTTGAGCATTTTTTTCATGTTTTTATTGGCCACTTCTACTTCTTCTGAGAAGTATCTCTTAATTTTAGTGCCCTTTTTTTTTTTTTTTTTTGGTTTGGGTCTTTTATTTTGGGAATCTGATTTTTTTACTTCTTTGTAAATTCTGGATATTAGTCCCTTAGTGCACAAGAATCCTATTGGTTTTCATGTGCTGATTTTGTATTCTGCTACATTTCTAAAGTTGGTTATTAAATTTAGAAGTTTTTTGGTGGATTTTTTTTTTTTTGGCTCTCCAGTGCAAAGGATCATGTCATGAGCAAATAACAATAATTTGACCTCTTCCTCTCTATTCATATCCCTTTTATTTCTTTCTCTCATCTGATTGCTCTGGCTTATGTTTCAAGTACTGTATTGAACAGGAGTGGTGATAATGGACATTCTTTTCCTATTCCTGATTTTAGAGGGCAAGCTTTGAGCTTTTCCCCATTTAATATGATCTTGGCAGTAGGTTTATCATAAATGGCTTCTATCACATTGATATAAAGTCCTTCTATCACTATTTTCTTCAAGGTTTTTATATGAATGGATGTTGGAGTTTGTCAAGGGCTTTGTCTTCATCTATTGAGATGATCATGTGAGTTTTGTTCTTGGTTCTGTTTACATGGTATATTATGTTTGTTGATCTGCATATATTGAACTATCCTTGTGTTCCTACTTGGTCATAGTTTGTTGCATTCTGCTTGCTAGTATCTTGTTGAGGATTTTTGCATCTCTATTCATTAAAGAGATTGTCTTGTACTTTTTTTTTTTTTAATTAGGTCCTTGTCTGGTTTTGGAAAAATGGTAATGCTAAGTAGGAATGACTTTGGGACTACTTCTTCCCTTTAAATTTCACAAAGTGTTTGAGGAATATTAGCATCAGCTCTTCCCTGACATTCTTGTAGAATTCAGTGGTAAATCAACTGGGTCCTGGACTTTTAGTTGGTTTTTTATTACTGCCTCAATTTGACTGCCTGGTATTGGATTGTTTAGTTTTCATGTATTCTTGGTTTAGTTGTAGTAATTCATGTGTGTCTAGGAATCTACACTTTCCTTCTAGGGTTTCTCATTTGTTTTGAGTACAATTTTTCAAAGTAGTTACTAATGATTTTCTGAATTTTGGTGGTACCCTTTGTAATTTCATCTTTTCACTTCTAATTGCATAGATATGGGCCTTTATTTTCCTTCTCTTAGTAAGTGTGGCTAAGGGTTTGTCTATTTTGTTTATTCTTTCAAAGAACCAGCTCTTTAATTTATTGGTTTTTATTCTCAATTTCATTTATTTCTACTCTGCTCTATGATTTCCTTCTTTGTACTAGGTTTATGTTTGAACTATTCTTGTTTGTCTATGACCTGGAATTGCAAAATTAGGTTATTTATTTTAGCTTACTTTTTTTTTTTTTCTTACCAGGGATCGAACTTGGGACCTTGTACAGCTTACTGCTTTTTTGTGTTTTTTTTTGATGTGAGCATTCATAGCAGTATACTTCTATCTTAGGACTCCTTTCATTGTGTCCCATAGGTTCTGATATGTTGTACTTTCATTACCATTTAATTCTAGAAATTGTTTAATTTCTTCCTTGATATTTTTTGTGGCCCATTGAATATTCAAGGGTATGCTATTTAATATCCAGGTATTTGTAGAATTTTTGTGGTTTCTTTGGTGATTGATTTCTAATTTCAGTGTCCTATTATCTTATAGACTCCATGAGATAACTTTGAATCTTTTGTATTTGTTTAAGCAGCCTTGATGGGCTAGCATGTGTTCTGTTTTGGAGAAAGTTCCGTGTGTTGCTGGGAGTGCGTATCTTGCTGTAGTGGGATAGAACACTTGGTAGATATCTATTTAAGTCTGTTTGTTTGAAGTTGTGGTTTGGCTCTGATTTTTCTTTATTTTTTTGTTTAGTTGATCTGTCTATTTGTGACAGTGGGGTGTTGAGATCCCCCATTATAACTGCTTGTGTTTACTTGATCTTTTATGTCCAGTAGTGTTTGTTTCATGCAGTTGGGTGCATCAGTATTTGTTGTGTATGTATTTTCAATTGTCATTTCTCCCTGTAAATTGTTTTCTTAACTAATATATAATGACCTTCTTAGGCTCTTCTGATCAGTTTTGGCTTGAAATCCACATTGTCTGAGAATCAGATTGCTACCTTTGCTTGCTTTTGGGGTCATGGTGCATGGAATATTGTTTTCCCTATTTAATTTTAAGTCTATGAATTTCTTTGTATATTAGATTTACTTAAATTAGGTTTTGTTTTTTATTTAGTCTCCCTTCTGTGTCTTTTAATGGGGAGTTGAGGACATTTACATTGAGAGTTATTGCTGAAAGGTATTGGCTTATTCCTGTCATTGCACTGTTTTCTGTTGGGTTAAGAAAAAATATATATATTTCACATATTCATGTATAGTATGTATATATAATAACTTGTAAAATTTTAGTGGGGGAATAATTGTTTAGTGCTAAAGGCATGTGAAAGAGCACAGTACTTTCTGGGGTACATTGTTCCCTGGACTCTTCATATCGAACCACTAAGCCTTTGTGGTCATTTTTCCCCTGAAGTAGGTACAATATCCTTCACCAAGGAAGCATTTTCTTGTGGTGCCATTCTCTGTGCAGAATTTCTAGGGGTTTCAGGACATCCTCAGTTCTAAAACTGCATAAATAATCATTGACTCCACAGGTTGTGTGATTACCCTTTGATGAAGTCATCTTGGATTTGATGGTTCTGTAAGGACAGATCCTTGTTAATAGTAATCCGTTACGGATGATCACATTATCTTTGTAGAATTGATTTTATATTTCAGACTGGCCCTGGCACCCATGATGGCTGCTGTCATGAAGTTGTAGCTTGTATTTTATACTCAGGGTTAGTGACCTAACCAGATAGGCTTTCTTTGGGTTAACAGAACTTTGAATGTCAAGGCAATCTCAGCAATATTAAAATTATTTTTTGCTTGCTTTCTTACAGGAGGTAAAATCCTCATTGGAGGTTTCTTTCTTTATAGTGTTTTTATTCTTCCAATATGAAGTAAAATAACAATAGTAAGATTGATTTTTTGTCGAACACATTTTGGTGTTTGCACAAGCACACGCTTTCTAGGAAAGGAGAAAACTGTGTTAAGTGGAATCCAAGAATGCATGAAAATGAAGAAAATGGGCAAAGATCTATCCTCTTCCCTCCTGAAAGTAATAGAGAATTATTATTTAACACATTGTCACCTAATATGTAGATATAAAATAATAGTATCCTACCTATATCTTTTCAATTTTTATTATATTTATGAAGAATTGATAAAATAATCAGCCATGAAGTAAGTGTTCAAAAGTTTGAGTATTTAGGAACACTCACCTAGGGGTGGAAGTGACCTGTTGGGCACCCTCTGTCCTGGAGTATTTGTGCATCTGTGCTGTTGCTCATGGACATACAGCTCTGAAAATCACACCGGGCGTTCACAGCTACTCCCCTTAGGAATTCTTCCTGATCCCTGCTGAGCTTTTCTAGACATACTGCTCCCTGGATTCATGTTCCTGGAAGCCCCGTGACTTTACCTGTGTGTTCTATGTCCTGACTTGGCTTACGGGTTCCTCTTCTGATGGTCAGTTTAGACAACCAACCTTTGCCCTACCGCCTCACGGAAATTTTTTATTTCGTCATAGCAGAAGGCAAGCAACTATTCCTTCTGCAGTAGACTACTTTGTTTTCAAACCTTTTTCAGATGGAGTTTCCTCTCTACCTTCTTTCTCTGACAAGTAGAGGATGTTTCAGAAGCATCCCTCTAGTATATATTATGTTGCATTATTCCTATATTCATATTATTTCTCATATGCAGCTGAAATCTGTAGGTGACTAATGTACCAGTACTTCTTTTGATCCTTGATCCTTCCTAAGAGAGGACTAGTGAACATAAATATTTATTACATAATTAGAGATAAGCTACAAAAGGGAAGGAAATATTTCAGGGAGATATGTATGGAGTCGAATTCACTCTAAGCTATAAATAAATGTTACCTGATCTTTTTCCTGGTCACACAGATGTGATGAATGGAGACAAAGAGTGAGGACAAGGTAGCAGAAAGTCTTTAGAGGGAATCTGGGGACAATAAAGAGAAAGAATTTGAGATGAGGTGGGGAACAGGCTGACCCAGGGTGTGAGAAATTTCATAATTTTACCTGCTTCAAAATGGTAGAAAACATGTAGCGTAAGTATTTCTGCTTGAAACATGAATAGGTTTTGGGTTGCCCTCTCATTATTTGCCTCCTTGGCCTAAATGACTGGATGTAGATTGTACATACAAATTTGGGAAGGAAGCTCTAAATGATAAATGTCTGAGTGCCAGTCCAGTGTGTTGCAGACCCTCACCGATTCTCAACTCGCTTTCCTATCTCTGTCCTGACCTGCTTTTCCCTTGGTTTTCCTAATTCTCAGTAAATGATATCTATCTTTGTTCTGAGAACCGAGATGAAAACTGCCATCATCCATTTTCACCAACCCATATTGTACACTGTAGTGGATTAACTACCGGTCAACTTGTAACGCCCAGCTGAACTGAATCAGCGTGGTCTGGGTGTGGAGGATCCACCTGGGGATTGTTGCCAATAGCCATAAAAAGAGAACTGGAAGGGAAGATCTTGGCCTGTTGATTTTCTAGGAGAAGCTTGCTGTGGATGGTTTTCCTGATTCAAACTTGGCTGTTCTCAACGGAGGAGGAGCTTGGGGCCTCACTATTGCTGGGAATGGCTGCTGTCTTCATCAGGGGAGCTCTGATCTTCACCATGAGCATCACTTTCTGGCTCTAATGTGGATCCCTCAGCCTGGTGGCACAAATCGTTCATCTCACTGGTATAGGTTTTCAGGCTTCCAACACTGGCCTTTGGGCATTCCAGGTGCAGATCCTCAGTGCGCACAAGCATGAGACACTGCCATAGGCTCTAGGCCACTGGCTGGATTCGTGGGGGACACTGCCTTGGACTCTAGGCCTTCAGCTGGACTTGTGTGGGAAACTGCTGGGATCCAGGCCCTCAACTGAATCCTTTGGACCTCTAGTGTGTGGTTAATCTCTCTTGCACTCCTCTGCATTTGACTTTTTGGGTAATTATGGTAAAAATAATGCTATAAATTGTGTGTCCTATATTTAATGTATTCCCTTGCCGAAACTCTGGCTACAACATACATGGCACTGAGATTCGGTGTGTTCCTCCATCTGCACAAGGCAGGCATCCAGCATTCTTATTCCACCTTCCCTTTGCAACCCTCTTTGAGATTTCTATTTCCTGAGGCCCTGCGGCCAGCATGAAAGGCAAACATCTTCGCAGTCTTCAGGCTTTGGATCTGGCTCCAGGGAATCTCTGACATTTGCTCACACTCCAGCTCCATTGATCTGTGCTGTTCAGAATACACACACACACACACACACTCCTGGGGCATTTGTGCATACCAGTCTCTCTGTCTAAAATTCTTTTCTTGGAATGTCCATCAAGTTCTACCTCATTTTGGTGTCTTTCTACACATCAGTGTATTAGAAAGTTCTTTCCTGGCCAACCTATCTAAACCTATCTTCCCACCACCCTTCTTTTATTCTGCTTTATTTTTCCTTGTAGTACTTCCTCAATATGATATCGTGTTGTTTAGTATTGTTTTTACAAGTATTGATTTATAGTGTTTCTCTCACTAAAATATACTTTCTTTCCTTATGTCTGCTATTTGTTCTTCTTTGATCTCCACATTTAGTGGATGAATAAATTGACAAAGTGGATAAACTTTGCATACAGATATCTATATCTACATCTATGCTTCTTTCTTTGCTCCTGGCCCTTTGAGGATCCTGAGATTTCAAGTTCCTGTAATTCAGTGGAAGTCACATTGGTTGGTCTTGGTTATCGGTCAAGGAGGCCAGGAAAGATGATTAGATTGAGCATGTCCCATGGGCACAGACTGGCTGTTCATTGCTGCTGTCTCAGGTGATGCCATCACTGGTGGCATGGATGGGGAGTTTATAAGTACTCTGCAAATGAATGAAAATAAGTGATTTTCACATTCATAGTCTCAGTTTGTTTTAAATGTGGGAGATGTTGTCTTCTGCTCTAGAGCACAGTGATGAACAATGCTGTTGGCATCGAACAAGCTTGCAGTGTCTGCTGAATTTGGCCCAGAGACTATACACCCTTTAACCCTCTATCTCTGTATCCCCAAATGTGTGAAATAGGATGCTGTCCATAGTGAGCACACAGTGGTTGGGGTTTATTATGAGAAGGAGATCGTGAATTTTATAGGGTATTTGCTGTCTTAATGCACAAAAAGTCTCCTTCAACTGAATATAGAGCATCTGAATGAGTCAGCTCTATTTTTCCACTTGCTCTGCAATTGAAACAGAGCAATCCCTGCCTGAAACTAAGCTGTCGCATTTTCCAGTCAAGACCTCTCTGTGCTGTGTGCAGAGTGGGCCAAGGATCTCGTCAGGAATGAGGTGCGGGAGACACTGAGGAGCTTCCTGGAAGAGGAGGTTGTAGCAGAGGAGAAGGGCTTGGGGTGACCGGGACCCACGTGTAGATCACTCTGAAGGCCGCGCTTCAGCAAGTCAGTTTCCTGCTCGAGTTGTGGGTGGGGCCTCAAGAAGGGGTGAACGAATGCTACTAAGAGATCCGAGGAAACCCTGAACACCGCTTCACCAAAACCCCCATCGGACTCGGAAAGCGTGACCACTCTCCGGTTGGGAGTGGCAACACTGAAGGCTGGGGACCCGGACTGCACCATCAGAGGACACGGGATGCCCGGTGGCCCAAACCAGCAATTCCAGGGGTGACGCCTTCAGCCTCCCAGTCCCCCAGCGCTCTGGCTGCACCGTCAGCATCGCCACTGTCTGCATTTCCAGGGGCGTCCGGGGTCCAAGCAACAAGACAGTGCAGGGGTGCAGGTGGGAAGAGCTGCTGCCAGCCCGAGGGAGCAAGGGCGCCAGAGCAGAGGCATAGGAGTGGCCCTGTCAGACTCCTGGGTACGTGGGTTAGAAATCTGAAGGGAAAACCAAGGCCGCAGGCCACTGGGTGCATTCAGAGAAATAGTTTGGGGATTGTTAGCATGACCTGACTTTTTGCCTGTAGACTGTGAAGCAAGGCATACTTTGAGAGGAAAAAAGTCAATGTACATTATGAATGAAAACATAAAAAGCACCTCACATGGTAGTAACTTAGAGCCACACAAATTTCTATATTTCTGTTCCAAAGAAGGAACTTGATTATCATTCTTGAACAGAGTATAGGATAGCTTCATTTTTTTCCTTTCTGCAACCAACATATTTTAATCCAGTCATTTTTTCCTGATCATTGCCTAATAAGCATGAGCTGAAGAAGTACAGAATAACACTAACTGTGGGTGATTCATAATTTCCATCTTCCCTCCAAACTAGGGATTTTGCAATCAGATTTTTACTGACGAATTCTCAGTAGGAGTTTTATAATTGATTCCAGAGAACAAATCAAGAAATTCATAGCAAAACTCTGAAATATTAATATTGTTTCCTTTCAAACAATTCAGGAAGAATGGCTGGATTAAAATATGTCGGTTGCAGAAAGAGAAAAAAAACCCGTGAAACTATTCTATAGCCTGTTCCTTCTCCCTAATGTTTGGAAAATGTAAGTGTATATTTCTTTATTTTACTAGAATTTTTTATTGATGTTTAGTAAGATTCTCCCTGTATTTCACAGAGTGACGTCTTATTATATTAATTTATTTTAAGAGATCAATCAGCATATTTTGTAAAAAGATAAAATTTGCAAATCTTGATCTTACTTGAACTGAGTGATTCTCTGAATAAGCTGACTGAAGCTACTTGCTTGCTTTAATGTAAGCATAGCAACCACAAATTCTTATACATACATGTATTTGGTTAGCATAATTTTAGATGTCTATAAATACTTATGAAATGATAAAAACAATTTTAGAAAAATTAACTTGTTTATACTTTTGATTTAAAAGTTTAAAATTATTAAATATAATTTTGAAAATTGAATTTTACTGGACAAAAAGTGATTGAATTATTAATAAATTCCAGATAAACCTTTCTTTTTAAGACAGGCTGGTTCCTAAAAGATGTTTAATTTGATGTTAGTGTAACAAGTCTTTAACTCTACATTTCAACTTTATAAAATATCCATTGACTTCATCTATGAAAGATGAGAAGATGAGATTATAAACTAGGGACTTAAAAGTTTGAATGCAAACAACAAAAAGTGACTATGGTTAAGGTTCATAAAGTTTTTTCTTCTGAAGATATTAAGGTAGGTCACAAAAGTGATAGAAAAATCTGACATTTCATCTGTGGTGCTCTGGGTAGGAGATTAGCTTGTATCCATTAACTATTGTGACAAAGCTGTGTAAAACGCAGTGACTTAAATTGGAGGCATTTTATTCTCGCTGGTGAGTGTACATGACAGGCAGATACTTTTGGGTGGGTGCCAAGCCCGGCTGATCTTGGCTAGGCTCCTGCATGCATTGTTTATCTGCTGCCAGCTGGTGCAGCTGTTCTGCTGGAGGTGCACTGGGTGCTGTCTAGAGCTCCATATCCAAGTCATAGGGACAGCTAGGCTTGGACAACTCAGGCCACAGGTCTCTCCAGTGGGCGAATAAGCTGGTTCTTATGACAGTGAGAAGGAGGGAAGAGAGGATTTATGGGGACTCTGGAAGCCTAGGTTCCAGGTTGGCATCCCATTGCATCTGCCACATTCTATTGGCCAGATCAAGCCAAGAAGTCAACAGAAAACACAGAATCTATCTTTGATTTGGAGGAGCTCAAAGCCACACTGAAAAGGAACAGATAAAGGAAGGGGGGAAGGGCAAGGAGCGTCTCGGAACTACTCTATTAAAGCCCACATTTGGGCCGCTAACTCCAGGATGCTCAATAGCTTTCATCAGTCATGACATCAGGTGTGAATTCCAGAGTTGAGTATCTAAATTAGATTCAGGCGTGGCTCCTTAAGTGCAGCTTTTCTGGAGTAGAGATCTAAGAACTAAAAGACCAAGTTAGTTTCTATAGTAGTCAGCCTTCCCAGCACTGAGACACAATACCCGCAACTTTGGGGAGCAAACATTTAATTTAGGTCAATTTTAGGAGACTCAGTACATGGTTGGCAGGGCACAAAACAGAGACCTCAGGGCAAAAGGGTGTAGCAGAGCAAATCTGCTTAATTCATGATGGCCTGGAAGCAAAGCAGGAGAATAGCATCAGAAAGGAAGACTCGAGGAACCAGACATAGTACCCAGAGCCAGTACTCCGAGACCCACTCAGGTATACAGAGAAGAGTGCTCTACTAAGTGCTATGTATTTCTTAATCCAACGATGTTGGCATATCAAGATTAACGGTCACAGTGCACTCTGTTAACTTTACATCCAAATGTATCTCCTTAAGCCATACTAAATCTCCAAATAAAAACAATAGCAAGTTCATATTTCTACCTCACACAATACAGTTATCCTATATACAACTAGAAATGCAATAATCCCTTCCCCAGCATTTCAGTAGTCTCAGCATTTTTCAAAAGTCCAAGTCTTTCTGAGATTCAAGACATATTCTTAGCTGTAAACTTCTGCAAAAATTTTAAAAACAAGTTACATAATACTTAGGTACAATGGAATAGGGTAATCATTCCCATTCCAAAAGGGAGGAATAGGAAGATAGAAAAGAATCTGATCAAAGTTAAGTTTGAAAGTAAGCAGGGAAAACATTAAACTCTGTAGCAGCATCTGGGGCACATGGTGGTAAAATGTGAATTCCAAAGGGCATAGGTAACTTCACCTCTGTGATCTTGCGTTAACAGCCCACAAAGTCTGCCTCTTGGACTGGCTCCACTCATCCCCTGCAGCTTTCCGTGGCTGACATGCCACATTCCTGGCATTTCTAGTCTCCCTCTAGTCTTCACTGCACCTTTGGCTTCATTCCCACAGCTTCATGCATTGCTCATTTGAAATCTGGGTAAGTCTCCCTGAACCCACAACTCTTGCATTCTGTATGGCAGCAAAACCAGCACCATGTGGACAATGCCAAGGTCTGCTGTCAGTGGAAGCAATAGCTTGGGCACCCCTGCACCATGGCTACAGTGCCTCTGAGTGTCCAGATGGCTGATCATGGTGAGATGAATTCCAGGGAACCAATTCCCTGGGGCTCCATTCTTGAGCAGGAATCTCAGGGACTCTCTTCTCAAATGAAAGACTGACACGTTTGCACCCTCAAGCCTGCTAAGGGTGGAGTCTTGCTGATTCCTGAGATACCTGCAAGGCATCTTTCTTCTTGTCACTGCACAAAGTACTTGATTTCTTTTTAATGCACTAATCTCTTTAGAAAACATGCCTCCTTCAACCCCAACTTCACACATAGCTCCTCTTGGGCCAAACTTTTTTCAAAATTTTCTCCTCTACCATTTGTCCCGGATTCTCACTATAAATCTGGCTGAAAGCAGCTAGTAGTTCCCATGCCATAGCCTGAATGTTGGTCTGTCTTGGAATTTCCTCTGTCAGATTAGTTCTTAATCTCAGTCTCCTGCAAAGTCTCAGGACATGAACAAAATGTGGACACATTTTCTTCCAGAGTGTAACACACATGTGTTCTAGTCCACCTGCCAATGGAGTCCTTGTTCCTATCTGAATCCTGAGCCTGTCCTTTACTATCCACATTCCTATCAGCATCCTGCTCTTCTGAGCTCTGACCAGGATCACCCATCAAGTTATGTTTACAGCTTTCTTAGGGCATCTCTACCAAGTTCACTGAAGCTTTTCAAACTCTTTCCATAAACCAGTTTCAAAAGCACATGGTCAGGAACAGTTACAGCAATGAGTTCCATTTCTCTGGTACAAATTTTCTGTATTAGTGATTTTTCCTGTCACCAAGACACACACTAACACCCACAATTTAAAGGAGGAATGATTTAATAGCTCATGGTTTCAGGAGATTCGATTCATGGTTGGCAGACTCCGAGACAGAAAACACATGATGGAAAGGCATGGTGGAGCAAAGCTGCTCAGTTCATAGTGGCTGGGAAGCAGAACAGGGGAAGAGTACCAGAGAGGAATGGGAAAGGAACTAGCTATAGACAAGGGCATGACTCCAAGACCCATCCAGACACACTCAGGAGCATGCTCTGCTAATTTTCTAGGCATTTCTTAATCCAGTGAAGTTGACATATTAGGATTAATAATCATGGTTACCTTCACACACCTGACATACAATTGTGAAATGATAGGAATAAGATAGCAGGAAACAGTAGTCCCATCAAGAAGGGGAGGTATGGGAGTCCTGTCAGTCATTGGTCTGCAGCAGTTGTGAAATCTACCTGGAAACATTTTGCAGGCTGTCCTCTCCTGGGAGTTAAGGATGTTCCCTCGTCAGATGATCAAGGACCAGATTCTTGTCCTTGGAGTGGCTTCTTAGCTCACTTGTCTCTACTGCTTCTTAGAAGTGGATCTGCAGTCAACTTTTTTACCCTCTCACCCTTTCTTGTCAAGCATCCTTTTACCTACTTCTGAAAAAGCAACGTACTTTTGCAGCTAATTTGTTTTCTGAATGTGATTCCTTCTCATAGAAAGTGGAAGGTTAAGACCTTTTTACAGTGGAACAATCAGTCCTTTTCAGTCCAAGCTGGTGGTATTTTTATATGTATACTTCTTCAAAAATCTTGTGATCTTCCTATGAACTGAATCAGAGAATACTACTGTCGACAGAAAAGGAGAAAGCCTTTTATCTGTTGGCCTATTGTTACTTTGAGATGGCTTCTGTGGAGCCATAGTCTTAAGATTCCTGAAGTCTTTGTGGCTAAGATAGAAAACCTATTACGTATCACCTGAATTCTCTCAGGGATTTTAACCTTGGTTTAATCTTTGTTCCCAAGCCGGGGACAATAGTGGTGAAAAACAATTTTATTTTCCAACTCATCAAGTTATGGCCTGTGATGTTCCCTCAAATCCTCCCTTGAAACTGGCCAGTTATTTCTTTACCTTATATTTTCCCCACTGTGTCATAGCACAAACAGCTAGAACGCTAAATATTTTGCCTGCAGCTTTCCTCAGTGAAACCCAGAAGTTCACTAGATTCTTGTGTCATCCTCCAAGTAACCCAGGAGACTGTTTTGTCACCTGTTCCTCTGCCCCATAACACAGGTCACCATATTTTCATCCTCCAGTACCATCTCCTCACTATTTTTTCTAACTATAGCTAGCAGTCTGCTTTCTTTTTTTCTAGCCTCCAATTCTTACCTACTCCCAAACCAAATACTGTGGTAAGTCCTCTGTTTTGTTAAGGCACCATCTCTTCCTAGGTATTCATTTTTATGCTCCTTAGATATGGCTTCATAGTCAGCCATCCACAAAGGCAGTACTAAAGGACCCTGCATTTTGCTATTGTTCACAGGTCTATGGGTTGGGCTGGCAATTTTGACCTTGGCTGGCCTTGTGTGCACATCCGAGTCGCTCACTGTGGTGTCTGGGGACTGTCTGAACTAGGACATCTGGGGCTGGTTGCTTCTGGCTGGTAGCAGCGATTTATAATGCAGCAGACTAGCCTGGGATTCTTCACACAGTGGTGGGCAGAATTCCGGGAGACAGTGGGTGGAAATGCGCGAGGCCTCCGGATGATTAGAAGCCGCCGAGTGCATCTTCTGCTTGTCCTGTCACCTCCATCAGAAGGTCAACCTGTATTCAGGGTGGAGAGGAGATCTCACTGCTCCATGAAAGAAACTTCAAAGTCACCTTGCAAAGGCATGGATAAAGGCAAGAGTGGAGAACTGAAGCCACGTTTCTTGCATCCTTCCTCCACAATACCAAATGCTGAGCTAGTTCCCTAAATGAGTAGGTTGACAGCTTTTTACGGAGTCAGTCCTGCAGCGATCGGTGGAGCCTGTCTGCTTTCACTCTCTCTCAGAGGAGCACCACTGTGCTCAGGGCACACATGTGTGTGTGGGTGTCTGTGAGCCCCTGGCTGTTAGGGACAAGAGTGGATAACAAAAAATTCACGGGCGTTTATGTCTGTGGTTGAGATCTTTGGGATTGGGCCACCCTTGAAGTGACCTCCAGTGCTTTGCAAACCTCACAAATTCCCCTAGAAATTTACCTGCTATTGTGGCTTGAGTCTTAAATGTCCCCCTAAGGCTCATGGGCTGCAGGCTTGGTGCCCAGCTGGTGGTGCATTGGGAGGGGTGGGAGCTTCAGGAGTAGGGGCCGCTTCCTCTCTCTCTGCTTCCTGTCCTCCGTGGAGTCAGCTTCTGCCATGGGGGTCCTGCCTTACCATGGGCCCAGAGCAACGAGCCAAGGACAATGGGTGAAGCCTCCGAAACGATGAACCAAAACAAGTTTTCTTTCTTTATATTGATTTTCTTGGGTATTTTGTTATAGTGACAGAAAGATAACTGTAATAGCCTGTGTCTAGATGTCCCCTCAAAGCTTCACGTGGCCATAGGTGAGGCTTTTCAGAGGTGCTGGATCTAGAGGGTGTGGTGCTGGGATGAAGTGTGTGATCCTGGGATCTAGGGTGGGTGATTACTAAATTAGTTTACTGATTAGTTTGGCATAGCTCTGGGTGTGGATAATGGGAAGGCCCACCCTGGGTGTGAGTGCTACCCGCCCTAAGGGTGTGTAACCTGGAAAGAATATAAGGGACAGAAGAAAGACTGTCACCATTGCTTGTTGCTTTTTCTGCCTTCTGCCTGCCATGAACTGTTTCTCCTCTGCGATGCCCCTCTGCCTTGGAGCTGATTATGAATTGAAACTTCAACAAACTGTGAGCCAAATAAACCTTTCCTCCCTTAACTCTAAGCATCAGGTATTTTGTCTCAGCAATGAGAAAATAACTAAGACACTAACTAACATTCTTGCCCAACAAATGTAGCTCAACATGTGGTTAGGCCTAACCTCTTTGGGCATCTTAGGGAAATGTGAGACAAGCATCATGGAATGACTGTTTTAGAGGTACTGTATTTTGGCACATTGACTGGGGCTTTTTCCCTTGTACCTACTACTCAGCATCTTTGTTCCTTTTTCTTATGAGCTGCCTTTAGGGCGAGGGATTACACTGCGTGAGAGAACAGGCTCTTTGCATCTGAGCCTCTAAGGAGATGTTTATATAACATCAGAAGTCATGATTCTGATGCACACAGTGGGCTGGTTTGAATATTTAGCAGGACTGTTCTGCCTTTGACAATAAAGACAAAGTCACTGGGCTGAGGGAGGGGATGAAGTTAAGAGCAAACAAATAAAGTTGGTTGCTATGAGTCCTGCAGGAGCTGAAGTCCTTTGTGTTAGTGGAACACTGGAAGTCTAAAAGAAGTCTGGGGGCTCTGTGCGAAGATGGATCTATGTGTCTTCCCCAGTCATAATCGGAGGAACCACTGGGCTCCCTGAGAAGCCTGCGTATAGCAAGAGCAGAGCAGGAGAAACTGAGGGACAGGGGTGAGCTGAGGGGTCCTACTTCCCCCTGCAGGGAGGGAAAAGCTGCTGGGAGCACTGGGGTTCCTGG
Source organism: Heterocephalus glaber (assembly GCF_000247695.1). The sequence continues at coordinate 10,830,428 of NW_004624798.1, read as the reverse complement.
GGCCCCCAAAGGGCTGAAAGACTTGCAGGCACCTTGCAGTTTCAGTCAGGGTGTGCACCGGCGCAGAGAGCTGTGGACCACACCAGTGACTCACGTCTCCGCTGCTGCACTGTGGGCCAGGCAGAGCCACGGGGTTTCCCTTGTGAAGTTAGAAAGGCAGCCCTTGTCTTCAGAAGAATTCTGCCTTGTTTTCTCAAGTGAGATGGAGTAAAATTCAGACAAGACCGTTTACTTTAGACTAGCATAATCAGTGTTTCTGTTATCAGTAAAAATGAGATTGAGAGTTAAGTACACTCATAAAAACATTTTAGCTCATTGATTCGAAGACACACTTTGTTAGGATTTTACGTATTGAAATTGAGATGCAGCTCATAATTCACGGCGTATCAGAGTTTAGTTGGCAGCGATTTTTCTTTCTTGATGGTATGTAAAACAACAGTGCATCTTACAAATGATGACCTCTTAAATTCAATGAAGTGCAGTATAATGGAAACTGTATCTTGGGGTTTGTGAATCTCACTATTACCACTGCAACGCCAGTGATCCGGCACCTACTGCTCAGCCCTTCTCGGCTCTTCTAACTCTTCTGTGCCGACAAGCACACCTTCCTGTATGGCCTTCCCACGGTGAGGGAAGGGTAGGTAACTGCTACTCAGAGCTGAGCTGGAGACCACTTGGGACAGGGAGACAATGACATGGGCCACAGGTCTCTCTCAACTGCCTCGTTATCTGTGGACATCTGGCTTCCTTCACTGAGTGATTCTGTGGGATCCAGCAGCACCCAGACCTCTGCCCCACAGTGAATAGCAGACATGAGGACCACCTCACAGGGGTTGCACGGAGCCTTCCCTTCACCCCCGGGAGAATCCAGGTCCTCAGACCTTGAGCAGCCCTGTGGAAAGATGCTTTAAAGCCACTATCCTGAGGAACACAGGTGCAGAATAAAGCCTCACCCCACACGTGGTCTTCAAAGACAGTGTCCTCCTGCCCTGAACCATCAGGTCACCTGGGCCATTCTCTAACCCAGGCCTCTCCTGTGACAATTCCATGAGAATCAAATCACGGCCTAAACCTTCTGTCCCTGGCGTTGGCCCTACATGTCCATTCCTGAACTTCTGCCCCCCCAAACGTGGTCTTAGCACGGGCAAGGGCAGACTAGGCTTGGCTCAGATTCTCCCTTTAAATCTGTTATTTCACTTCGGCACCCTCACTTTCCACTTCTCTAGAGAGAACCCAGGTTTCTCTAAACATCCTGCATTCCAGGAGTCAGAGGTTGGGTCATCACCGTGGGTCTGGCCTTCTCAGGTCCTCCGTGCTTCCTTCGGAGATGAACCCCATAAATACATTTGGCTTTCAGGCTCTGAAGTGTAGCTTCCCACAGTGACGGTGGCGCTCTGTCCACTCTGTGTCTGCGCTGTCATTCTCCTAACAAGGCGGCCTTCTCACCGCCATGCTGTGCAGCTCTCCCCCGTTCCCCAGCGAGGCCTACTCGGCTTAGGTCCCACGGTGGGGCTGACCTGGATCTGCTGTGCCATGTGACTGCGGTCAGACCCAGCCAGCCACTGCCCGCAGCTCGGGCCCAGACACTGGCCCTGATAGTGCCGTGATGTCCCGCAGCATGCAGGTGTTCCCATGCCCGGACACAGTGACATCTCCAGGAGACCTTGAACTCCCAGGAAGCCTGAAGATGGCGCAGGGCCTGACTCCCCTCTGTCACTTTGGGTCCAGAGGCCCTGCCTCAGGTCGGGAGGGGCACAGGTTTCAGGTTTCTCCAGGGCCAGAAAGTGTGGAAAGTCAGAGCCTTGCCCTTACCAGGGAGCGCGCAAGGTTGGATCCTCCAGGTTTCCGAAACAAAGGAAATGCAGGGAAAAACGGCTGGGTTTAAAATATCGCCGTCTCTTCAGGTAACTCAGTGGTTTCCTAGCCCAGAAGTCTCTGCTTCTGTGCTGGTTTTTTTGTACGGCGATGAGAAGAGCTCATGCAAAGGAGGGCAATGGAGAGGAAAATCCTATTTCAGAAAAATCATTCAGTTTCTTGATGATACTCAGTGCTACCAATCTGTTCTCTTTTGTCAGAAAATACATTCTTAGTCTACAACGTTTTCTTCATTGATGTCTCCAAAGGAAATATATTTGATCAGGGAGTTGGGCTTATATTTTAAACTGTTCAGGCAATAGAAAATTAGCCCTAGCATTTTTCCGATACAAGGTGTCTAAATAATGAATTTTATAATAACACTGCTTCTCTACTTGGTTGAATTTTGCATAAAAGTATTTTGTCTTGAATGTTATAAAAGAGAATTAGTTACTGAGAAATCCAATGTTCCTTGTTCTTATAAAACTGTTTCACCTCTAAAGTATGATCCCGTAGCACAGACTCTAAGAATTATATTATAGTAAAATTTAGAGGCTACATAGGTTGAAAGAAAACAAGATTTGTCTTATATAAGCTGGGAGAAAAAACCTGTGGGATATTTATTGTTGGTGAGGGGTAATTGTGCTAGTATTTCTATCAAATTTGGCAATGTATATTAAAACCCTTAAATGTATTCATAGCTCTCGACACAGTAATTCTTATAGGAATTTATCCCGAGGAAACCATTAAAAGTATACACCCAGGTTTATGTGCACAGAAGTTCCTCACTCCATTATTTCCCCTGGAGACGAGCACAGGTGTTTAAGCAGAGGCCGGCCAGTGGCGAGTGCTCACAAGCTCTCTGCAACATCTCCCATGAAGAAGTGGTGTGCGTTTCTTTATTCTGGAACGAGGCGAGAGCAGCATGGAAACTCACAGGCACTGCACCCTCTGCTCTCTCACGGCCCCTTCCCTGTGAACAGCCGGCTGCCTCTGTGAGGTAAGTGAGGCCAGGCATCTGAGCTAACCCAGCCGGGCTTGGCGTGTGAGGGAGCCCAGCTGACCCTGCACGGAGCCACTGAAACATCCCAGCTGAACTTGGCCCAAACTGCTGATGCATAGAATTGTGAGCAAATAATTAATTATCATGTTTAAGCAACAAAATTTTGGGGTAGGTTTAATTCAGGGTTTCCCATACTATGTTGCATAATTCCCTGGCATCTCAGAGGATATTAATAGAAACATGAAACCAATTTTGTAACAACTACATACTATATATTTTATAATATATAATCATAATAGATACCATAATAATAGATTATAGGAAAATAATAGAGATCATGAATATCGGGCTGGGGATTTAGCTCAGTGGTTCAGGCGCCTGCCTTGCAAGCGCAAGGTCCCGAGTTCGATCTCCAGTACCAAAAAAAAAAAAAAAATAGAGATCATGGAAAAAGATACCATCTGTATTTGTCAGATTTGAATTTCCGTGACAAGATACTTGAGAAAGTCAACTTAAAAGAAAGAAAGATGTATTTTGGCTCATGGTTTCAGAGGGTGTGGGCCATGGTCGCTGGCACCATTGTTTCCAGGCCTGTGGAGAGACCGTGAACCATGATGGAATGACATGGCAGACAAAAGATGTGCACCTCAGCACAATGAGAAGTAGAGTGAGGAGTCAGACAGGAAGGGACCAGGTGTGGTTCACAAGGTCACACCCCACCGTCCACTCCTACAAGGAAGCCTCACCTCCTGTTCCCAGTAATGCCATCAAATTGTGTCATCACCAATGGGTCAATCCATTTGACAAAGTTAGAGCTCTTCCTCCTGATCCACTCACTTTCCCAAAAGCCTGTCAGCTGAGAACCAAGGCTTGAGCACATGGGCTTTGGAGTACATTCCAAATCCAAACTGCAACACCATCATTAGATAAATAAGCATAGGTGATCTTATATTTTCTACCTCTTTTAGAGTCTAGTCATGCACATTAGCATATTGAAGTTCTAAGAAATCCTGTAGTGAAGACATTTATTTAATAACATTTCTCTCTCTATTTTTTTTTACCTGCTCTCTTTTCCTGTGTAATACCTTTTAGCATCATGCTGGATGGTACTATTCCAAGGAATTGTATGGAAGAAGCGGTTTGGCAAACACTATTATTACTGATACACTAAAATACTTGGCATCAATAATCATAATTTTGCAGAAGTTTTCCTAAAAGCAAATGTTCTCAGAGTACGTATAGATAGAAAGACTGTCTTTTGTCAAGTGTATCGTGCATTCTACACTGAAAAGAACTTCGAAGTAAATTTTAATTGTAGTATATACTTGGGTGGAAGGAGGATGAGTCACTTTAATTTTCTTTTTATGACCCTCTGTTATTTCTAAATGTCTGCAATGGACGTGTTCCTTTAGAAATTGTACACATGGCCTTTCGAAAGCACTGCTGGGTCCGCTGGACAGTTCGCAGTGCTCCGATGCCTCTTTCCCAGCTCTCACTCCAGGGGCTGACCAAGTGAGTAACTTGGGTCCTGCACAGCATTTCCTGAGCAGTTCCTCTTAAAGAAGCTCACACGCAGACGCAACTGCTCTGTCTTATTATTCTTTAGTGTCTCTAAGGTAGATAGTGTTTTTAACTGGTAGGACAAACATTGTATGTGGGAATTTAAAGACATTGGAAAACATACCTCTGTAGAATACACTGGGCATCAAAATATTTTTGCATAATTTGTTCTATAATAATAAGTAACTGCAATCTCAGAATGCCAAGTATATTACATCTCAATAGAATTTACTTTCTTTGAGCTCAGCTAATTATTTTGCTTTGTAGTTTGTTTAGTTTCTGATCAATAAATTATAAAATTTGAGACGAGCCATTGTAAAATACTGTCCAGTTAACTATGCTTGTAAAAATATTAGGTGGAGGGGCTGCACACACCTTCCAGTCTATGTTTCACAATTTTCATTATATTCTCACCTCCTCTACATTCAATAAACTATTACCAAACAAGGTGTAATGTCTAAACTAATACTCTATATTGTAAAACAGCATTACACATTATGCCATAATGCTAGAATTTTATGCTCCCATAAAATTGCTTTAGGTAATGATTTTTGGGTCCAAGCTTTAGGCCATTTGCCTTGAACACATCTCATTTTTAAAGCAGATTAGTTGGCATTTATTTTTCTTAAAAACCAAACACCATGAGACATGATAGAATATCGATCACCTACATTTACTGTTTCCAGGATCCATTATCTCTGTTGTGACAGAGAACGGTTAACGTGTCATGGTTTGGTGCCTCCGGTGATTCATGGGGAAGATTTAGCACAGGTGACACCCACCCAGCCTCTCAGAGCCCAGCCCAGTAACACAGAGGGCGACTCGAGAGTCAGGACTTTGGTCCGTTCCTAGGTACAAAGGTCTGGGATGATTCTAGACAAGTTTCTGGATCCTTTTACTCCTCACATGATACTTGCATTTTATATTCAAGGGTCAATTTTTTTAGATATTTGGAGATATTCCTAAAACTGCTGAGTGGAAAACAACAAACAACAAAACAATTACACAGAGCATATATTGGTACAATATTCACACAAACTTTGTCTCAAACAGGTGCTCTCTAAAAAGCTCAAAAAAGAAAGGAAGATGGCCAATTTGTTTATAAGAAAAGATTTGGAGGATATCTTGTTTTTCCTAGATGCCTCTTCAACAAATAATTGAAATAAGGATGGACCAGCAATTATATGCCATATATGCTACTGAAGTAAAAGCAGGAAAATCTACTATAATTTTACTCATGTTTGAAAACATTAAAGAAAGATTGAATCTCGTCAAAATTAAAATATTTCATGGTCCAAAAGATACAATTTAAAAAGTGTAAAAAAGAACAATGAAGAGGGGCTGGGGATTTAGCTCAGTGGTTCTGCCACCTGCCTTGCAAGCTCAAGGACCCAAGTTTGATTCCCGGTACCAAAAAAACAAAAAACAAAAAACTGTGGAAGTGGGGGAAATATTTGCAAATTATATATTTGATAAGGCAGATACTTATATCTAGAATATATAAAGAATCATACAACTCAGTTACAGAAATACAAACAACCTAATCAAAAATGTCCAAAATCTGAATGGACATTTCTTTGAGAAGATAAAAAAATTGAGATTAATTAAGTGGATGAAACGATGCTTAATATTATTAGCCACCAGGGAAACTAAAATAAAAACCATACCTATTAAGATGGTTTTAATAAAAAAAAATTAAAAGTGTTTACAAGGGTGTGAATGGATTGGTATCTTCGAATATTACTTACTGCTGGTTACTTAGTCACTTTGCACTTTGCTGGGCCAAAATGCCTGACAAACACCCACAATTTAAAACCATTTTGGTTGGAAAGAGTCATGAGGCAACTGATACCAACAAGTTCTAGCTTGTGCTTCAAGTACCAAACAGATGACCAGCACTGGGACAAAATTTAGGCACCAATTTTAACATGTTCCAAGCAGTGGGGTGCCATGGTGCGACCACAAAAGCGGAAGAAAGTGCTGCTGGTTCTGCCAAAATGGAGCAGTCACTGTACTCTGTGCTCTCCTTAGAGCCAATCGTCCCGGGCTATGGCTGAGCGAGCGTGGGCGCTCTCCAGACAGTGGGACTGAGAAGGCGGGTGAGGTGGGCTCTCAGCAGCGCTCACCCTGGGGTCACATGGCGGCGGAGACTTCCCCGGGGCTCCTGATTGTCATCTGCAGGCATCAGAGCACAGCAGTCTCCAACTCGATCTGGCCTCAGGGACAAAAATAGCTCCCAGAAAAGCTTTTAGTCAAAGGATAAAACAGTGTGGTCTTATGCAGAAAACCTTTCTGGCAAGACCCACCCTGCCCAAGCCTGGTGGAAAAGCCACTCCCCCACCATGTTCAGTGGTGCCCGGCCGGGGGCTGGTGTCCCCCACCCTCTTTGGCTGCTGCCCAAGGAGGTGGCTACGCATTCGGCTTCCCCATCGTGTGATGTGGGTGAACCACTGAAAACAGCTCCCAGCTGTTTTTCCATCCCTGCCCAGCAGAAGCAGGCAGATGTTCCCTGTTTTTCCTGCTGATGTGTTATTGGCAGGACATGGGGGGCAGCTGATCTCCTGTCCCCTGCCTGGCAGACACAGACAGTTCTGAGTCCACTGTTAGAGTCTTGGTGAGGCTGAGAGGCAAGTCTTGCTTTCCCATTCAGTAGAAACACATGGTGCTAGGCCCCCACCTGGCTCCTGTGACAGCCTCCCGGGGTGAGCAGACCCCACCATACACGCTTCAGTGACAAGACTGAGGAGGCAGTGCAAGGAGAGGCCAGTGGTCACAGTCTGAGCATTAACACACACCACCCTATGTCACCACACAGGTGCCATGTGGGGGCTGAGCCTGCGCCCTCACCTCAAATAGGCCACGGAAGGGGTGGAGTCAGGAGGGGCTGCTAGCACCCTGCCTGCCTGCACCTTCCTTGTGCAGTGGGGCCTAGCAGGAAGCTGAGTTTCCAACTCCATCATGGATACCTGTCTTTGGCAGCGGAGTTCACTGGGGAGGAGATCTACAGCCCCACTTCGAGCCACCAAGGCAGTGCGAGTCAGCCAGTACAGTGTTATCAGGTTGTCTGGAGAGGGACCGAGGAAGAGCTGAGTGTACACATCCACCCCTCCTGTGTGCTGTACCTAAAAGGGGGCATTCTGTACTGAAACAAAGATTTAATAAGATCCACAGTCTCAGAATATAATACTCAAAATGTCCAGGGCATACTAAATCTACCCATCATACCAAAACCATGAAAATAATATGCATGAGAAAACAAAATCTACAGACACAAACTGAGAGGAGTGACATACTGGAATTTTGTAATAAGGGTTTTAAAATAGCTGTAATAAAAATGCTTTAATAAGCAATTATGAATTCTTGAAACAAATGAAAAAATAGAAAATGAATGAAGAAATAGAATAAGAAAAACAAAATGTAAGTTATGCAGCTGACAAATGTGTGAGTTGGAATGAAACCTTCTTCAAGAGCTTGAACAGTAGTGTGAAGACGAACAGAATTAGATTATGCGCAGATCAACAGAAACTCTGAGTCTGAGCAATACCGAAAATGAGTATTAAAAAATTAACAGAGTCTCAGACCAGGGAACAATAAGTATAAGCTAATAATAATGCAGTCAAATTCTCACAAGAGTAGAGAATGAAGCTGAAAAATCAGGTGAAGAAATAAAGGCTGAAAACTTCCCAGATTTGGCAAAAGACATATGGCTAAGGAGAGAAGAAGCCAAGCAAACCTCACATTTGATGAATCCAAGGAGAGTATGTCAGACACCTCACATTGTGCTTTTGCTGAAGACTAAAGACATAAAAATCTTCAGAGTACCCTGCGGGAAGCAACTTGTTACTTACAGGGGATGATATTTGAAAAATAGCAGATTTCACAACTGATACCATGGAGATCGGAAGAAAGTGGCATAACTATTTTCAGTAATAAAAGAAAATAAATGTCATCCATAGATTTTTATGTCCATGAAAATTTTTCTTCAGGAATGGAGGAGAAATAAAGACATTTTCAGATGAAGAACCAAGGAGAATTTGTTGCCAGCATACTTACCTTAAGAAGGACTAAAGAGATTCCTTTAAACAAGAGGGAAGTGATAACAGAAGAATGTTTAATACTTCTGATAGGAAAGAACATCAGCAGGTGTAAGCAGAGGCAAATACAATAGACTATCCTATTTATTGTGACAGTGAAGCTTAATTGATGACTGGATTGCCTTGGAAACTGCCTAGTGGATTCATAAAGCGCATCTCTGGATGTGTCTAATGGGTCATGGGGCCGTGACCTTGAGCACCATATCTGGTTCCTCACCCTTCTTCTCTGGCATTGTTCCCCTGCTCTGCCTCCCAGCTGCCATGATCTCTGCTCCACCACACCTTCTGCTATGCTGTTCCTGCCTTGAAGCCAGCTGACCATGGACTGGATCCTCTGAAACTGCGAGCCAAATAAATCTTTTAAATTTTGGGTGCCAGGAATTTTCTCCCCAAATGAGAAAGCTGACTTACAAACTCTTCATGAGTTTCTTAAATCATATTGGTGATTAAAGCACAAGTTTTATTACCAATTTATCTGGTGCTCAAGGTATAAAGGGAAAATTTAAGGGTCATATTTTAAAAGTATAGGGAGCAAAGAGACCTAAGTGGAAGGTTTTAACACTTCACTCAATGGTAAAATGTTGATACCAGCAAATTGTGATAAATTATGTATCTATATCTTATAATTCCTAGATCAAACACAAAGGAAACTAAAATATACTCAAAAACTATAAATACATCAAGATGATTTTTAGAATATGAGGTGTGATAAAGAATAAAGTTAATGTTTAAATAAAAATTTTAAAAGTATTGCAGTAAAAGACACATTACCATAATGCCCCTCAAAATTCTCCTCTTCATTCTAAAGACGCTTATTCCATCATTCTAATTACTTTCTGAAACAGTTCTGAAAGTCTCCTTTCATGAGTGTCTTTTTGTGGCTGCCTTGATGTCCTGAATGGATTCAAAATGTTTACCACAATTTCTGTCAAATAAAAACATGACGCTGCATCCTCACTCACCTTATTCACTAGATCTGGCACGGTGTAACTCCTGCCTCTTCCCCAAAGTCAAAATGACCATGAAAAAGAAACATTTTTAATTAATCAGGACATCAGGCAGCCATGACAGTACATCTACCGACACTCAGGAAAGAGGCCTTCCAGAACTGCTTTGGAAGGTGGCAAGAACAATGTGATAAGTGTGTTTGAAGTGAGGAGGAGGATTTTGAGGGGGATTAATGGTGATGCCTCTTTTATGGTAAGAATATTTTAATTTAAATCTTCACTGTGTGTTTTGATGACATCACACATATTCATGTAACTCACTGGATAATATGAAAAGAGAAAGTGGAAACCAACAGAAGTAAATAATACAATGATAGACTCATGCCCCAGAAAACTCATGATTATTGCTGTGGACCTAATTTGTGTTCCAAATTCATACATGAAAGCCATCATGTGAAGATATTTGGAGGGGGGATTTTGGAGGAGGAAATGAAGTCAGAAAGGTAACTCTCTATGGTAGGACTGGATCACGTTTGAGTCTAGCCTGGGCAACTTAGCCATATAATGAGACACTTTAAAAATGAAACATAATAGGGCCAGGGATTTAGCTCAGTGGTTTCATCGTCTGCTGCACAAGCGCAAGGATCTGAGTTCAATCCCTGGTACCAAAAAAAAAAAAGTAATAAATAAAACAATAAAACAATAAAACATAATAGTGGCTGGCAGTGTAGCTCAGTGCAAAGGCCCTGGGTTCTAGCCCTAGTACCACAAAAAGAAAGGAAATTAGAAGCTGAAGAGATGTTTCCCTTTCTCCCTGTCTGTCATGTACAGATATGAGAAAATTGCTACCTGAAATCCGAGAAGATAGCCTTGGGCAGACACCAGATCTGCCAGCAGCTCGTTCTTGAGCTTCTTGGCCTCCAGAACTGTGAGGAATAAATGTCTGTTATTTAAGCCACTCAGGCTGCGGTATTTTTGATACAGCAGACTGAACTGACTACAACTGCCTTAGTTGTAAAGAGCCTGAATGTACTGCCATCCCCCATATACAGTTTTGCTTGTCATAATTTCAGTTACCTGTTATTTGCAGTCTAAAAATATTAAATAGAAGATTCAGAAAATAATAAACTCGTAAGTTTTAATTTATGTACCATTCTGAGTAGCATGATGTCTTGTCCCATCATCCCACTCTGTCACAAATTATCTTTTTGTATAGCATGTCCATGCTGCACATGCCACCAACCCATTAGTCACTTAATATCTATCGTGGATATCATGTCAAGTGCTGTGGTATCAGAGTTTGCATAGGAAAAACATACTATACATAGAGTTTGTATTATATGTCATTTCAAGAATCCACTGGAAGTCTTGAAATATATATCCTCCATAGATCAGGAGGAGCAGCTAGAGAAATTAAAAAGCATAAATTGGCACAATGGTTTAAAAAAACAAAAAACAACAATGAAGCACAAAAATATCATCAAATACATCCACATAGGAGGTTAAAATTAAAGGACAAAAAGTATATCATACAAATAGTAAACCAATAATAACAAAAATACCAAATATACATGCACCAAGCAACATATACCCAAAATACACTGAGCAAAAACTAGTAAAGGTGAAAAGGGAAATGGACAAAGTCATTTTTAAAACATACCCTTAAAACAAAAGTTAGACCATATGCTATGTCATGAGAAGAGCCTTCACAGATTTAAAAGAAATATTTAATATAGAATTTGTTCTCTGGCCATATGGAAGCAAATAGGAATCAACAACAGAAAGAAAAGAGGAAGAATTTTCAGCATGAAAAATTTAAACAACACATTTCTACATGGGTCAAACTAGAAACCACAAAGGATATAGAAAAAAACATACAGCTTAATTAAAGCAAAATGTATAAAAATATGTACCATGCAAGTAAAGCAAGTTCTGAGGGTGAAATTTTTAATATTAAGTGCTTATGTTATGAAGAAAGAAATGTCTAAAATTAGTAATCTAAGTTCCTACCTCAGAAAAATAGAAGAAAAATAAGTAAACCCAAAGCAACTTGAAAGATGAAACACTAAAGAAAATAAATGAATGAAATTAAAAACAAAAAGAAAAAAATCAATGAAACTGTTTCCTAAAGATACCTAAGAAAGGTGATAATTTTCTAGCAAGACTGATGAAAAATCAGTTAGGTGATATAATGACAAAACTTGCAGGCATTACAAGGATAGCAAAGGAACACTTTGAAAAACTTTATCCTCATGAATTCAACAACTTAGAATAAATAAACAAAACTTCAAAATCCACAAACTAACATTAAACCAAGATGTGATAAACTAAATGATCCTATTAGGAAAAACAATACATTTGTAACTAAATCCTTAAAAAAGGAGATTTGACCCAAATGATTTCACTGGAGGATTATACCAGATTTGTAAAGAATTCACATCAATTTTTACATAATTGATTTAAAATAGCTTAGGACGGAAAGCTTTCCCCTCATTTTATGAAGCAAGTACAAACCTGATACCCAAAACAGAGAAACACAGTGCTAAAAAAGAAAACTACAGACATGACGTCCTCCAATAACTTAGATGCAAAAATCCTCAATGAAACATCAGCAAGTCTAGTCCCACAATCTATAAAAGTCCATAACAATATGGAGGTCCAGCATACTCTGTTTTCTCCCCAAACACAAATTCAGCAAAAGCCATGGACAGGTCTCTTTGTGAACCATTCCAAAGTTAACTCAAAGTCTCCTGAATTCTGGGCAAATGTGTAGCTAGACTCCCTGAAGCCAGTAAGAAAACTTGGGATACCTCCTTGTTGGAAATCTTTAGCTTAACTCATAATCAAGAACAGACTGAGCTTCCAGCTTCTCCTGGACAGGTAAACCACTGGTTCATACATTAAGCACCCCACTTTTGTGATTGGTCTCCCCAGACAACTAGTTTCTGGATTGCCACCTGGGGCCTTCACAGTGTAGACACCTGGAGAGAATGAAGGTGGTAGGTGGCTGGTTGGTATAGATGAAAAACTCCAGCTCTCAAATCCCCCTTTCTGAAAGAAAGTGCTGCTCCTGCATCTAGTCACCAATTTCTCCAGGCTGTCCAAGAACTGGCATCTGTCTGGCCAGTGGCAGAGACCCCTGTAGTCAGGTTCCAGTGACCCACCTGCCCAGTGAGCGATGCAGGCCTGAGAAAAAGAATGCATTAAGAGACAGAACTAGGAGAGAGAACGGGGGCCAGGACAACCAATGCCAGTGCAACCGACAAAGGCCTTGGACAGTCCCAGGCACTGACTTCTATTGGCAGTCAATTGGGGTAAAGGCAATGTGTGGTTTCTATGGAAATTAATGCAAACAAGGCTCATAAAGGACAAGACAAAGCATTCTCAAGTTAGGAACAGAATAGACAAAAGATATGGTTGTAATTAGAACATTGTCCTCCTAGTCTGAAGGTTTAGTTGTGTGAGTGGAATTTGGGTACGAGTTACCCTGACCTGGGCATGTAGGCTTTGGCCAGACTCGCTTCTCAAAACAAGCCAGTTGTGGGGTTAACTCCTCACAGCCTGCTTTGGGTATAATCAGTATTATGGTCCTCTGCAGCCAGTCTTAGAACTCCAATGGGTGTGGCATCATCCAGCTGCCCGAGGAGAACAGAGATGACAGCTTTGGGTGATCAGTGCCATGCAGAGCTCATCTTCATGAACTGTGCAGAGCAAGAGATGGAATCCACTGCTGTCTGCTTCTCCCAATCATGGAAAGAATTAGTGCCAGCAGCCAATGTACAACTTTTTCAGGGGTTTCCCAAAGGACTAGCTTCTGATCTGCCTTGCTCAGAGTGTTGGAGAGACCTGAAATGATCTAGCTACTCAGGGGAAAGTTTAAACAAAGGTGGGAATTTGGCTGGCTCTTGCCATAGGCCTCCCTCCTCCTTGAGCGTGGAGCAAGTGGACAAAATCCCAGGTTCCAGATTCTCCTTGAGGAAGGAGAAACTTGGATGGAACAGCCAATGGTCTAACTTTCTGAGGGATTCCTGAGGAACTAGCTTCAGCCTCCTGGTCTTGGTGCTCTGGTTTGAAGTGTGCACAGTGTAAAAACGGTGGGTTGCACTAGCATGAAAGTTTAAGAATCTCTGGGATGATGATTGGTAGAAGTCCTCTCTTTTATGTAGCCAGTCTGTAATGAGTAGAAGTGGCTGCTTTGTTTAATGGACAGAGATTAACAGAGAGCTGGGGAAAAAAAAAATCAGGCAAAATGCATCAAAGGAACAAGATTGATCTCCAGAAAACAACAGTAGTGAAACAGAGTTATGTAATTTACTCAATAGAGAATTCAAACCATCATAAAGATACTGAGGTCAAGAAAGCTATGCATGAGCAAAGTGAGTTTCAACAGAGTTGGAAAGTAGATATAAAAAGGCACCAAACAGCAATCATGGGCTGAAGAACATCATTCACACAATTCTGAAAAATTCACTAAAAGGGTTCAGCAGCACTAAATTAAGCAGGCAAAAGGATTGGTGAACTCAAAGATAGGTCCCTGTAAATTCAGTCAAAGGAGAATAAGAGAAGAAAACATTTGGACCAACGTACACACTCTGGGAATTATGGAAAGACCAGAGAAAAGCAACAGAAAAGCATATTTAGAGAAAAAATGTCTGAAAATTGCACAAATCTAGGATGTGGATCAGGTTAATGAAGTCTCAAGGACCCCACATAAGAAGAATGTAGAGAAATACACAGCAAGACACAGTATAATAAAACTATCACACACCAAAGATAAAGAAGGAATTTTGAATGCAACACGAGGAAAGTCACTGGTTGGTGAAAGGGAACCTCCATAAAACTGCCGCTGGGTTTCCAGCAGGAGCCTTGTGGGCCAGAGGATGTGGGTGACACGTTCCAAGTACTGAAAATAAAAGACCACCAAGCCAATGCCATACCCAGAAAAACTGTCCTTCAAGACTGAAGGAGAAATCAGATAAACGGCTGCTGAGGGAGTTCATCACCAGCAAGCCAGCCTCGCCCAGAGAGAGTGCTTCCCTAACCACCTAGGTGTTTCTTTGTTGTTGTTGTTGTTTTGGGTTTTTTCCACACTGGGGATCAAACTCAGGACCTTCTCTTGGGAGGCAGGTGTGGTGCCACTGAGCTAAATCCCCAGCCCACCTAGGTGTTTCTTAGTCCAATCAAACTGGAGTATAAGGGTCATATTAAAATATTGAAGGAAAGAGTACTAACCCTCTTGAATTCTGTTTTCATTTTCATTTTATTAACTTGATCTTTACTAATTTTCACAATCTATTTTTTTTGAAATGATATATTGTGAAGATTCTACATACAATTATTTGTCTCTGAGCGGGGTTGAATTTTGTTTTTTTAGTTGTTGTTTTTAAATTCCAAGGACTAAATCCAAGGCCTTCACACTGAGTTTCATCCCCAGTGCCCCAGCCCCTTTGTAATTTTAAGACAGTGTCTGGTTAAATCACTAAGTTTCCCCGGCTGGGCTCAATCTTTTGATCCTCCCTCTTCAGCCTCCTAAAGTCCCAGGATTACGGACGGGCGTGTGCCACCACACCCAACTCAGGTTGACTTTTCTAGCAGGAGTTCTATGCTGAGAGATTACCTTAGATGATGGAGGGTCATCTTTCTGCTTTATTAGATATGTCATTGTTTGATCTGCCTTTGACTCCTAAAGTATGTTTCATTCTTTTTTCAAAGGACAGGTGGCAAGACACAAATTCCAAAGTGTGTCTCTCATATTACAGGAAAAGGCATTCACTTTAGCCCGGACTGTTGGCTGTTGATAACCTCTCTGGACATGTTGGAGTCTTGTCCTCGTGTCAGGGTCAGGGGGCTGAACAGGTGCCCTGTCAGGTGAGGTTCCCAAAGAGAAGAAAACTTGTGGAGCAGACATCACAAGCAAGAAGGAACAACTCTGTTTTACAGCACAGCACTTACAGTGGTTGTTATCAGCTGCTGGGTCATGGTGGGACCAAGCACCTGGATGACCTTGCGGGCCACATGGTGCTTATGTGGTTGTCCGTGCTGATTCATTGTTATATAACAAAACCCTGCGGTGCACCTGGGCTAAATGATGGGATTGTGTCCTCCTGTGTCCTCAGACGCCCTCAGACGCCCGGGCTTTGATGCATCTCACAGCGGCCGCACACTCCTGTGTGCAGCTTGGGAGTCACATGAGGGTGTGAGGTGAGTCTACAGATGCTCTGCTCTCCTCTGCTCTGAGCCTCTGGAGGTGTGGGCCACCCTTACATGTGCCCGGTCACTTCCCAGGGTGAGGGGAGGGGGCTTTCTCCTCAATCTCCGCCCTGTCCCCGATGGAGAAGGCCCTTGGGGAAAGCTGAACAAACATTATCTCGTGAGGCTTGGTTCCTTCCTTCCAGGAATTGGATACCTTTCAGTTTGAATCCATTATGAGCTCTCCAGTTGCATGTTGTAATTTGTGTAGATTTTGTGATTGGGCAGGAGGCTCACTCTGCTGTTCCTCACTCTGGTGTTCCTCAGTGGGAATTTCATTAACCTCAATTTTTGTTAACATTATGGTGTAGAGTTTACCAATTTTTATCTTAATTATGATTGCCAATTCCACTTGTACTCATTCTTCATTATTACTTTATGCTTGATTTAATAAATGTAATTGTGCTTTTATTAATAGAAGTGCTTTGGTATCATTCTCTCTTGGGTTTAAAAGTGATATAGATTTATTATAGATTATTTGTCCATTTTTTTCCTTACTAAAAGTTAATGCATGGATAAGTTAAAAAAGAAACCACCACCAAGTACTCTGGGAGGGGGAGGCAGGAACATGTCAGGTTTGAGCCAGCTAGGGCAACTTAGCAAGACCTTGTTTCAAAGTAAAAAAATAAAAATAAAAACAGTTGAGGATATAGCTCAGTGCAAAGTTCTAGGGTTTAATCCCCAATGTCTCACAAAAACACACACATTTGCATACGCACACACACATGCATATCCTGGAACTCAGAGTATTTAGGTACCACCTTCTTCACACATCAGTACATTGGTGGTCATCAAACCCTAACACTCATAGAGCATCTCCCACTGAGGTCAAAACACCACACTTGAAGATATCAAAGTGATAGATGATACTGAGTTTTTATTTTGTTTCCCTTCTTGCTTTGGCTTCATAATCCCATTGGTGCTAATTAGAGCATTTTTGTCTTCAAGCTTCAGTGAGTTGTGTTCAGAAAGCAGCAGAACAGTGCAGGAGAATGAGGGGTAAATGAAGAGGCCAGGAGGAAGAGGGAATCCAATTTTGAACAATTACAAATGGTTGGTGGGGAATGGCTGAATGTCTGTTAGTGCTCCTGACTTTTTGCAACACAGTTACTGAGAAAATAGATCCTATTACTCCACAATGAAGGTGTTCAACAAAGTAATGGCTCAGGCTCTGCTTCATTTTCCTTTCCAATTAATCTCTTCAAAGTCTTTCTTCATGGAGCCATCAGAGGGTCAGGAGGCCCAGCATCAGTTTCCTTCCCCATGATCCTTTTTCTTCTCATGGCATTCCCTTCCTTACCTTTGACTGGTTTTCTTTCTCCTTTTAGAGCCTCTAAAATATATAAAGAATAATTTTTTTCCTTCAAATTTGAATCCAAGGTATTGGTAATTACAGGTAGATGCTCTTATGCACAGCATGATCATCATTCAGTGGGATGGTTGCATATAAGGTAAAAAGAACATTGTTAATAACTGACACATAGGGCCAGGGATTTAGCTCTGTGGCACCGCCACCTTCCTCGAAAGCGCAAGGTCCCAAGTTGAATCCCTGGTACCTCCCCGCCCCCTGCCGCCAAATAACTGACACATTAGACTTCTGAGCTATCCCGAGACATTTGATAGGATAAATGCAAACATGAATATTTTGATGGAAGAAAATGTTTGCGGGAAATGCAAATTTTCAAGCCCCCAGTCTTCTGTCAGGGCTGCTGTAATTTTTATTAGGCTTGTTAAAAAGTGAAGGGCTGTGGGGCTGGGTGTGGCCAGGGCTTTGGTTCATGTGAAAAACTGGACAGTGCTTTAACATTCCTGCGGTAGGAGAAGTAAAAGATGGGTAGAAAGGAGACAAGGAAATCCTAACTAAAATAAAGTGCTTTTAAGCAGACTACCCCTCTGGGCTCAGTGGGTGTCACTAAGCCCCTCAGCAGCGTCCTCTGACAAGGTTCACTGTCGGCCCCGCCTTGAGGACCATCACACCCCAGACTCTTCAGGAACAGCTCACCGAGGGCCATGAATCGGCTTAGTTGAGAAAGAAAAGAGCAGGAACTCAATCCTAAAATAAAGGAACAGACTGAGTGAATCCAAAGAATATTTAGATTACCTAGCTTAGTAAAAACAAAAATAAGTGGGCCCAACCTGCAGCCCGGGCCTCCTGGGGTGTACCACCTTCTCCGGGGCTCCACCCCCAAGGGAAGCACAAGTACCTGCACTCCAGGAAGCACTGCACCTGGCTCTCCGAGGTCACGCCAGTTCCGAGCGTAGATCTTTTAATTTCTGCCTGGTAACCCTTTCCTCTTATTGACTCCTGAAAACAATTTTTTTTTTCACAGAAGGAGTCAGCAAACCTGAAGACCTATTGTACAGGTAGGGTGGGTTAGGTTCCTTCTCTCAGCTCCAGAACCTCCTAGGACCCCGTCCAGTGACATTCCCAAGGAGAAAACCGAGCCCCACTGTTTGAGAAACTGTAAGGTGGATCCTTTCCTAATTGCCAATTAGGTTTCTCCTCTTCCAATAAATGTGAACAGGACTTTGAAAATGTTGTATAAAAGAGGACTAGACAGCATTGTGTATACGAGTACTGCAGACCTGGCTGTGAGCTTTCAGCCCTGAGTTTTGTCTTAAAGTTAGAGTGAAAGTGAGAGATGCAACTCTTACTAGAAACCTAAACTACGGACTTAATAGAAGGTACGAATACCTGTATGTCCCAGTAAGAGGACCACCTCCAAGGAGGATGCCAACCCTCCAGCTGCTTCTCATCTTGCCCTTTAGAAGCCTGACAAGGCAACTTGCTCATCTTCCATTTGGACTAAAAGAGAAAAGACTCGCTCAGAGAATTTCATTTGCATGTGGTTTCTTATAGTTACTGTATCTATTGAGAATTAGCATTATCCTTTATATTGCTGCACAGAACATGTGCTTTGTAAGCATTCTTTTAAAGTACCCTGAATAACATGAGTACCAAGATGCAGAGATGCTGCCGCTACCCCAGCACCAAACTCCCTGATTTCCCACGGGAGGATTTGCCCCTGCAGCTGCCTTCTCCTCCAGGGTCCGAGGCTCCTTTCAGGGACATTCAAGCCCACAACACTGCCTCTCTGATTTGCTTTCATGAATGGTATGTGGGTAATCACAGTTGTTGCCCCTCTTAAAGACAGAGCGAAATGTTTCATTTTCTAGTTACTAAATCTGAAGCGATATTCCTTGTTAGTGACATAAGGTGAAACTTTTAGTTTTACATAACAGTCACAATTTGCAATTGTAATGAGGGCAAGGATTCACCAGAAAACCCAGATTGTCTCCAGGGAAAGGAGTGAGCCAGGAGGAGAGCAGGCCCGGCAGGAGGGGTGCTGGGCCCTGTGGCCACCCTGCCCCTGCTGCAGGAAGTGGGTGGGGCTGACTCCTGGTGTCTTCCCGTCTGAGAGGGGTTTGCTGACCCAGGAGGAGGAGGGAGGGCAAGGCGGAAGAACAGTGCTGGAGAGTTGAGGAGAAACTGGGTAGTTCTCTGGGTGGATGAGGCAGTGAGGAGGTGCAGTCCAAGGGGTGGACAGGAGGAGGAAGTTTTGATAACACTGCTGTGGGGGAGGAATGACGGCAGCGACACTGCACCTGATGAGCGAGCAAGGACCACAATTCCTTCTGAATCACTTTTATTTGCTGGGCCGAGCTGCTCTGAATGTGGCAGAGTTGAGCCTGAGCCACTTGGGCTTCTGGATTTATTCTGTTCGCAAAGATTCATGGATTCTAAATGTGAAAGCTAGATTAAAAGCTGATTTATCTTTTGGCAGGCAGGCAGGGAACTGAGAGTAGAACTAGGAAGAACAGACTCCTTGAGCTCTTATTTTGGGTCTTCCACAAATTCCCTGAATGACTTTGGGCCAACTTTGACCTGTTCTAGGCCACCATTTCTCAATTCATAAAATAAAAGATTAAATGAGGTAATTGGAAGGTTAATTCTCAGTCCTTTAACTTCGTGCACTCTGAGTTAAAAATGTCAGCACCCTCTAATGCAATTATTTTATTACTAGTGGTTGTTAGCATGTTCATAAAACAATAATGAGGGCAGCTATCCCTCAGTGAGCCCTTTTATCTAGTCAGGAGTTACTTGCGTATTATCCCACTATGACTCATTTAATTTTACCAACAGCCCTTCATGCGAGGGGGGGGGGTGTTATTATTATCTCTATTTTATTGGGGAAGAAATGAAGACTCAGGAAGTTTTAATGAGCTGAGACCAGAAAGCTTCAGCTGATGCCAGAAAGGCTGTGTGGACCAGATTGGCCTGAGCCTGACTGGTGACCCCCACCCTTGTGCCTGTGGAAGGATCTGGACCACTCCCAGGGCCCCCAGGGCCAGGATTCTCCTGGTGTGGTCGCCACCCAGTCTGCTGAGCCCAGTGTGGCCCTGGCCTGGAGTCCAACTCTGTAGCTCTTGCTGGGCAGTGAGTTGCTGCCATTTCCATCTTTTCTGGAAACGTCACTCTCCGTATTTAAGCCAAGCCTTAGCTTCCAACGCTCTGCATAAGGTTGAGACGCAGCAGCTTCTGTGTTTTAAGTAGAGAGGCTCAGAATGGCACTGTTACAAATTCCATGAAACCTCGGGGGTAAAGCATCTCTGCTTGTGCCCAGTTACTTTTGCATCATTCTCCTGGATTCATGCAATTGCTGTTTGCCTGGAATTGCAGTAAGTGTCTTAAGAAGAGCAGTTGTGAGAATCTGATTCCCTTTTTACTAAATATAATTCAAGATCTGGCCACAAGGAATACAGGGTGTAAATGAACTCTACCTCTTCCTTCCTTTGCCCCCTCTTCTCCAGGCAATCGAATCCCTTCTCCTCCCTGGTCACACAGCCCAGGGTCCCATGCGTGTGGAAGTCTTTCCAGCAGGGGAAGGGGAATGAAGGGCAGAGACACCTGCGCTTGCTTGAGCCACCCCAGTGCCACCTTCCACCTGAACCTAATTTATGTGGGAAATATCTCGGTTGAGTTCTAGACAGGACTTGTTCTGACATCTAAATGAAGTCATGAAATTTAAGAGAATGCATCTCAGGCTTCTTCCACATAAATTTTTGTGCATAATTATGATCTTTCCAGGTGGAATTCATCACTTTCTCTTCTGAGGTCCCACAGCATATTTATTTATATCTTTATTATAATATAGAGCCTACCCTTTCCTTGCATTACCTTGATTTATGTGCACGCCTTTTTCTCCTCTTAGATTATAAACTTCTTAAGGCCAGGTATCATATTTATAGATTTGAACTGCAAATTTAAATCTTGAGAGACGTAGCTTAAATCTTTATGATGTTCTCATACCATATATCTATAAAACAGCTAAAGTTAAATTTTAAAGTTCAAAGTGAGTCCTTTAATTCAGAATTCAAGGTTGGCTTGAATGTTTGGGATTTTTTTTACAGTGAACAAAATTTCAGGAAAGAGGATTGTTAAGGACTATAACATGTCCTTGCCATTCCACCCAGTCCGATCCTGAGGGTGGGTTTTGTGAAATAGGAAGACAGGCGTGACCCTTTCCCTGTCACCTATCTTGCCCTGAAAGCCCGGCTAGTTTCTCAGCACAGGGCGGGGCTTTGGTGGGCGCTCCAGCCCCTGAGGGAGGCGGTTACCCACCCTCTCCCGATTCCGTGCCTGAGAGAGGAGGTGTGTGCAGCACGGATGATGCACTTCAGTCAGGGCAGGCAGTCGTGCTGCTGAAGCCTCTAATCTCAAAGTTCAGCCTATGTTTTGTTGCCATTCTGAAACACATTAGAGATGCTTTCCTTGCTTTTTGTGGGGGGGGGGTAGGGGGGAGTGGGAATGTGTTTTATTTTTTCTCTTTCCAGAAAAGGTCAGTATACCAACATGAAGCTCTAGCGGTTTTCAGTATAAATTGTGAAAAGTCAATAAAGTGCCATTCAGTTCTGAGATCCTGATAATGAAGGTGTGCCAGGACTTTCCACCAGGCCTCTGTCTGTCTGTACGACCGTCCATCCACCTATCTGCCCACCCATCCACGTTCTTACTCCCAGGAGCTGCTTTTGATAGACAAATAACCCATTTTCTTCAGAAGCAGTGGCCCTCCTCCTCTGCTTTGTGTTGCTTCCTCGCTTCTCTTCCTTTTCTGCCTGCATCTTCCCTCCGAGACCCTTCAGGCCGGGCGTTGTGCGCCGGGGAACTCAGGGCCCCCGTGACGCTGAAAAGCATAAGACAGAACTTCACAGCGCTGTAGGACGCAGCCTGGTGAGCAAGCCGTTAACAAGGAGTCACACGGGTGGACGCCCTCCCAGGAAAATGAGAGTGGACAGAGGAGAGCAGCAAGAAGAAGAGGCAGCGGTTGAGCTGCAGTTGAAGGATGAGCAAGGAGAGTTACAGAGACATCTCAGGCCCAGCTTAGGGTGAGTCACAGGGTGAGGGCCGAGGGGTGACACCGCGTCCCTGCATGGCACAGGTGCCGATAGGTGGGCTGGGCGTCGGGCCCACGGTCTGTCAGGGTCCCAAGGAGCGGAAGGACAAGCTCAGCCTTCCACGCGAGACGGATCCGGAGGGGAGGTGGGCGTGCACTGGGAGGCCGCGCTGCTCTGCTCCGGGATCCTTGGGAGGCGTCCTCTCTGGCCCCGGGGGTCCCTGAGGGGCTGAGCAGGCAAAGCAGTGAGGACCAGGAGAGGGAGGCTGAAGACTCACTTAGCAGACATCTCACCAAGCCTTTGCCCCGACTGGGTAGAGGGACGGGGAGGAGGTTTCCATCCCTACCGTGGAGTATGCTCCCCGGAGCTGCAGGGTTCAACGTCCAGCTGCGGTATTCACTGGCTCTCCTGTAGCCCCCTGGCTAGAACGGCTGACAGGTAGTAGTGAGAAAGTTCCATGTTGGGCTGCTTATCCCGTCATAGAGTTAGAGCTCCACAGATGCCTCCGGCTTCAGCTTTGGGGGGCGAATCTTCTGGACCCCGGAGGCTTGTTGGTCTGTATTCCCTGCACACCGCTTGGATGGCCTGTGGGCAGCAGCCCTTAGCCTCCTTGGGAGTGGTCTCTAGGTAGCATCTCTAAAGATCCAATTCATAAAGCAAGCACTACTAGAAACCCTCAAAGTCCATGTGATCCCAGTATGTCATAGAGATATTCATACCTCGAATAAAATTGGAACTCTATTGGCTAATTTTTGGCTATTCTTGTTTTGTCATTTAAATTTTATTAGTGCATGTTTGCAGTACATAATGATCACATTGGTCATGGGGAGTTGGTACAGTGCATAACACATCTAAATCTTTCCTTTTTTGTCCCCTTTCTGTTCCTTCCTCCTACCCTCCTTCCCCTCCCCTTTTGCAAGAAAGAAATCAGATGCATGAGTTTATAGGATTTCTTTCTTTCTTTTTTTTTTTTGGTACCAGGGATCGAACTCGGGTCCTTGTGCTTGCGCAGCAGGTGGCAAAACCACTGAGCTAAATCCAGGGCCCTGATGCATGAGTTTAAATGTTGCATTGTTCCTCTTATGTGAGAAACTCAAAGTATAAATAAGGAGCAAAATGGAGGACGGATATTAGGAAGCAGGAAGAGTACGGTCAAATGGGAAGGGGAACAGGAGCTGAGGGAGGAGGAAGGAAAGAAGGGAAATGGGATTTAAAGAAAAAGAACTGAAGGGAAAAAATTCAGCTATTCTGATCTGAGACAATTAGGTCTATAAGATTCCCATAATTATCAACACATGAAATCTTTTTTGCAGTTAAAACAATGTTGTAGTTGGCGTGTCTCCTGTTTTAAGCTCATGTGGATCATTCTCCTTTTGTTCCATCTTGAACAGCTGGGGGAGGCCATGATTGAGCCTGTCAACTTGAAGGATGTTTTTTAGATTTCGAGATAGGTGGGGATAGTTTTCCCTTTTTTCTTCACATGCGTGCAGGAGTTAAGTGGCTTTTTCAGAAGATATCACTGTTTCCACTTCATGAGGCGTTATGCTTGTAAATCCACCCCTTTCAATTCTTTTAATAATAAAACAATAGTGCTTCTGGCTGAAGTTTGTTGAAATACAAGGATGTGCTAGCACTGTATAACACGTTTGGTACAGACTTTCTCACACAATCTTCGTAAGAAGTATGAATAAGTGACATCATATCCATTTTACAGGTGAGGAAACTGAGCAGTAGGAAGTCGAAGAGATTTCTTTAATACTGAATAGTGAATACAAAACTACAGGCAGAGCTGGGATTTGAAGGGTCTGTCCCCTCCGGGATCTTCATCACTTGGTGCATAGACCCTGTGTAGCACGGTGGCATATCGTCCTTCTTATGCTACATTTGCACCTGGCGGTCTTAAAGACTCCCGGAATATGCCAAGAAAAGCTATCCTATCATTGGGAGATAGGACAGGTGAAAACTGAGTACATGTGACAAGCAGGATGTGTCTCAGAGGAATAGCTTTATAGGGTCCAGGCAGAAAGGAACCCTAAAATGTGTACTCAGTGTAGCAAGGTCCTTTAGGCAGGGCCAAGTTTGAAGTCTTCAACTCATCACCACAGAGCTACTGAACCCTCAGGCATTTTCCTCAGTCAGTTGGCTTGCATAACACATTTTTTAAAAGTAGGCATCTCCTAACTGGGGGAACTGAAAGTATTCATTTTTATTAAAATGTGAATTATAGCTTGTTCTTCACACAGATGGTAAGTATGGCTTATGTGAAGAAATTTCCAGAACTATTCAGACTTATGCAGTGGGGAGCATTACCAAACGTGGGGAAATCAGGGGCAGAAATTAGGTGAAGCAAGCTCCTGAAGTAGGAGCTTGTTCGCTGGTTCCCACCTTCTGGGGAGAACAGTTTCCTCGGGTCCTAGGCAAGGAAGTGCCCTTGGGTTCTGGACTGACCTCCCTCCTTTAGCTAACTGGCACGTGACTGAAAACAGGCGCTGGTAAAATACCCTCCCATGAAATTTTCACTTACAGGATCAGAGAGCTTACCTGAGAACATGAGTAGTGCATGGTCTGTCTAGAGAGCACACCAGTATCTGTTCACGTGCAAAGCTCGCCTGCTTCTTGAGCTTATTTTATCCTGTCTTAGACTGAGCTCTCTCCCCCATCAAATCAGTGGGTTAATCACATTCATATGTCCTGAGTTCGTAAAGGAGATTATAGCAATGATTCCTTCTCTCTGATTTCAAGCTAATGTGAGAGAGAGGAACATAGATAATAAAAACCACAATTAACATTTGTTTACTGTCACAGTTTGTAAAGCACTTTTATATGCATCATCTCATTCCTCTTTGCTGCACTCTGCAAAGTAGGAATTCTCATTACTTCTGCTTAGGCTTCTGGGAGTCTGAGCCAGGTCTCTAGTGTCTGGCTCTTAGGCTGAAGGCAAGGGCTTGAACCTGTGTCAGTTTCTCCTAAGACTCTTGGGCCACGGTAGCTAAATAAACATTGATTTTCTCTCTCATTTCCTCACTGGCTTTCTGCCCTTGTCCTCACCCATTATTCCTTTCGTTTCTTCTTTAACCTGTGCACTCACCACTTCTTCCTCTTGGAAGCCCTATGAATGTGAAATATCAGTGGCATCGCCTAAGTAAGTTTTGATGTAATTCAGAAGCTTGTAAAAGTATTAAAAATAATGATCACAAAGAGAATAGTTGTGGAGGGAATTACGTGTGACACAAACCAGTGTGAGTTGGACGAAAGTGTAGTAAATTAGCAAATCAGAGAGGAAGCAAAGGCTGGGTGGAGGGGCAGTTTGTTGGGCCCAGAGAGGCGTCTGATTTCGTTCACAGTCACTGTCCGGTGGGGATTCTATTCATTTTGTCCCTGAATAAGCCATTTACCCTAAACCAGCTTTCCCTAACAAAGCCTCCCCTTTAGCACTGGATTTCTTACGTGTATGAGGAGTCATGAAAATGAGGGCAGCAGCGGTATCCTCAGAGAGTGGCCTCGGTCTGCCACCTCCCACAGTGGGCTGCTGTCCGCTAGCTTCGGCCAGGCTGCAGGGGCAGGCAGCGTGGCTCCGGGCATCCTTGTCACATTGGCTCCATGGGGAGTGGGGAGCGGGGAGACTGGGAAGGCCAAGGCCCCGGGGGTGGGGCCAGAGCAGGGAAGAGTGTCTCTGGAGGCAGGGAGCCTGGGGGACCATTGCAAGGGGACAGGAGAGCCGAGAGGAGGGGCAACTGGGGAAGGACAGAAAGGGTCAGGACTGCTGGGCCCAGGCTCGGCCTACCACTCATCCCCAGTGGATCCAGGGAGGCCCTTGCTAGGAACCTGTTTCCTTGAAAAGAAATGGAAGATAATATTGGTGTCTTTGCTTCTTAATCATTATGATGTTTGCAAAAGAAAATGACAGAACACCGTCCACAGGCGTTTATCAAAACCATTCAGAATGTAAGAGCGTTTCCCAGAGGAAAACAGGGTGTCTTGCTGGTCAGTCTGGGAAGATACTGCACAGATAGGAGAAAGGGTGCCCGGCAGGGACGCGGTGGTCTGCAGCTCCTTGGTGCGTTCTCCTCGTTTATAAAGTAAGAGTCTCGTGAAAATGGTGTGCTGGGAGACACTTCAACAACTCACCCCACACACAGTTATATTTTTGCCTTATAAAGAGCGTGTAGCACAAAATTTACAAATAATAATACAGATATAATGTACCTCACTGGGAACTTCAAATAAGCAGTTGATTCTCATCAAGTGTTTTCATTGATTTTTCCCAAACCTTTAGATCCGTAGCAATCTAAGACTGCAGTTGATGAGTGTGGACCATTCTGCTGGCCGTGGTGGTTCATGTTTCCATTTATGTTAATGGCTGAGATGAAGGCGCCTAAGAAGCTGAATGCTGGGGCTGCCTTTGCCTTTCAATGATATGAAAGAGTTTTTTTGCTGAATTGCACAATTGTTTTCAAATATTGGGAAAATAGTTTCTTACAATGTGGTAGCTATAGACGTGAGATAATTTTAAATTTAATTCGTGTTGGTTAAGTTGTACCACCTTCAGCTAGAGATTGAATTGTGTATTCTCAGAAGTCATACGTTGAAGCCCCAGCCCCAGCAGCACTATATTTGGAAATAGACCCAGAGGGAGGCCTTGTAAGGGTATCAGCGAGGCCCTTAGGATGGGGCAGGGTTAGTGCTCCAAGGAGAGATGCCTCAGATCTCTTGCCTCTCCTCCTCTTTCCCTTCTGCTCCACTCAAGGACATGTGCGAAGGTGTTCATCTGCCAGCCAGGAGCAGAGCCCTCACCAGAGACCAGGCTCTGCGGGACCTTGGTTTGCACTTTCCAACCCCGACAACTGGAAGAACGTAAGAACCTGTCACTGAAGCCAGCCCGTCCACGGCATTTTCATGTGGGAACCAAACAGGTGACTCTGCTTTCTTAAGTTCAGCCCGGGTTTGGCAAACTACTCTCAGCAAAACCTGAGCCACCATGGTGAGACCCGGCCCACCAATTCACTTCCACATGGATTATCTCCCTCACCTTCCTGCTGCGATGGCAGAGCTGAGCAGTCGCGATAGCAATCCCGCACCTAAGGTGTTTGTGAGGTGACCCTTTAGGGGCCACGTGGCCGAACCCCGTGGAGTCCAAGCTCGTGGCGCTGCTGCGTCCTCCCAGCAGATTCTGAGCTGTCAGCATTGCATCCAGGGCAGAGCGGGGAGATGTGTGTGCCGGTGCTTCCCCGCAGCTGGACAGACACAAGGGCACAGGGACACACAGTAGTAACTGGCTAAAATGAGTGGGTGTCGGGAGCAATGCTACACCATTTTAGGGAAGAACCATCTGACTAGGCCTCCTTCTCCTGCCTACAGGCCCGCTACGGCATTTCCAGACATAATTCCCTGTCGGCCCCCGGTCACAGCTGAGACCTCTATGGTCCGGTGATGCTGTGATTCTCCAGGACAAGATTACACCAGCGGGAGACACCCTGGGAGGAACCAGATCTTCATCTACTCGGTTCCTCATTGTCCTTGGATTTCTGTGGCCCCCCAGTCATCTGTTACGCCTTGTTTATCCCCATGTACCTAACTCTCTACAAGTCGTTTGTTACCTCTGTTTCTCCGGGTGCGGTAAGCTGGGGTTTTCATCTTTGCTGCCCAGAGCAGCACTGATCAGGCCCAGAGCTCAGCTTCTTCTCAGTCTCATTTTTCTCCCTTTCCTGTGTAATAAGTTAATTCACTTTGTGCTGCTGTGGCTTGCAGGAGACCAGGACTCACTGCAGAGGTCCTAGTAACGCCCCTTTCCCTGTTCCCTACAAAGAGGCATGGAGGACTTTTGAGTATTAATGGACTTTGTGTTTAATATAACCTATTTACTCAGACCTTATGACTTTCTAATAATGACTGTTTAGCAATCCGTTTGCATAAGTGCTAAATAATTAGCCATCGATTCTCATGAGCTGGTGTGAGCTAGCTCCCACTCACCATCGCTCGCTTTGAATTCCAGGTTGTATTTAAGATCCCCTTTGCTTTTAAATTGCAGGAATCGTAAATCTTTATGTCTAGGATAGTGTATGACAAGAACTTTCCAAATCAGAAGACAACTAATACCTTTGAAATATACTTCTATTTGAGTCGTCTTTTACAGGAACACATAATGTCTTTGTAGTAATTATTTTCCAAACTCTTCTGGTCCCAGGATCACTTGAGACCTCGCTGAAGAAATATAGATGTGTGGACCCCTTCTCTGAGGTCTGAACTCTGCCAGCCTTAAAGCTGAGCTCAAATAGGTTGGAAGCAGCTTTCTCAGATTGGCAGCTGAGTACCCTCAGTGCACACAGGAAGAACACTGAGACTTTCATTCTGTGGCAAAGTAGTTTTGTTTATATCCCAACATGTAAAGTTCATAGCGGGGCATTTTACATATTGCTGTTGATTTTTGTGCTAAGCCAGGAGAGTGCAGTGATGCACTGGAAGTCTTGCTAATAGGATGCAAGGCTTTTTCAGTTTCCAGTCCTGTCATCCATACCTGGACCACGGCAGGTTAATATTTTCACTCTTCTCTACCATTAGAGGGATTTCTCAGAAGATCCAAGGAAGGACTGCCTTGGAGGCTCGATTTCTGCTTTCTAGGATGTTCCGGTGAAACCCGGTTTGAGCTTGTACTCTTTGCTCCCAGACTGACACACAAGAGCACTAACCGATTTTCTCCCTGAACCTCTTCATAGCCATGGCACACCCTTGGAATTCCCCTCTGGGACCTGTTCGTGGTGGTGCTGGTCCCTGATGCCTGCCAGGGCTGTCCTAACCCTGGTTGGTGTCCTTCCTCCGCCACTGAAGTAGTTCATGCCTTTCCCGTGGACGGGACCCTGGTACATGGCTTACACTGTTTCCTTATCTCACAGATGCTGAGCTAGAGCACCCCAGGGAGTCCGGGGTCACAGCAGGTGGAGAAACCATGGAGGACCCTGCAGATTAGCTCTCTGGAGACTGCAAGGCTTAAGAGGCCTCGAAGGGCATCCGAGTTTTTCCATGGTCACGACGCCTGCTAGGAACTTAACCTGTGCATCTGTGACACCATGCACGGTGACAGCCACATCTCCATGCTCACCACACTAGCAACAATTTCTTTAGTGATTTTTTTTCATGGTTCAGCGAATGGAGTCTAACTGTTGGACTTATTTCTGTCCTAGTGTTGCTAGGCTATTTGGACTGGAAGTTACAGGAGTAGAAAATCTTAGTCGTGTTCAAAAAAGGTTTGGTTAGCTTTCAAGTGTTTCACTCAGTGGGTGAATCAAAGTCATTTTGAATCTGAAGGTTGCTCATGTAATAATTGAGATGACACATTTTGAACTCACCCTTCCTGACAAATGTTTCTTTAAAGAGACACTGGTGACTCGTGGAGAGCATGTGAGACATGACACATCAGCAGAGATGCTTTGCAAACCAAATGTTTTCAGAGATTTTCCCTGAGTAATCACCGGCATTTCCCCATTCTCTATACTCTTTGAAAAAACTTCTGCTACATCATGCTTGTTATGGGCTGTTAGTGAAGGTTTCATTTTGAAAACAACTTCTAAAGCCATGGTATGTAAAATTGCTTTTAAAATAAGACAAACCCTCTGATTTGAATACTGATTAGGATGATGAGCCCTGTCAATAACTATAGGGCCACCCACAGTGACCTTGGGAGGCTGAGGTGCTTGAGAGATGCATCTCTGGTGTTGCAGAAATAGCCCCAAAGCCTGCTCCAACCCAGGTTCCCAGTGCAGCGGGTACGAAGCTTCTCCGTCACCTGCCAGGCTCGATGTGTTAGGCTCAGCTTCTATTTTTGTCAGAAGTCAGGTAACATAATAACAACGCAGTCATTTCTCCACACCATTTTCCCCTCTTCCCTAGCCCAAATTGCTTTTTATGCATGTGGGGAGTGTCTTTACATCCTGGGCGTGCACTTAGGGAGGTAATGAATCATATTCTGAAGACTTGTTCTGGTTCTATTGCAGATTTAAAAGGAGAAAGAGAAAACCAGAATGCCCCAATTTCCTGCCAGAGGAATAGGGTGGTGTTGCAGAGCACCAGCAGATATTGGTCCCAGAGTAGACAGAGGGGGACGGGAGGGTGGGAGCTCACTGCCGTCCCTGGGGTGTGCAGGCCCTCGGCGCCTTCTGTGGAGTCTGGGAGTGCCTCGTGGTGCCCAGGTCTCAGCCCTGGGCAGCTCTCGGGCATAGCCCCTGTTGCATGCACAGCAGAACGCAATCGGCCTGATGCTTGCCTGTTCTGGGACCCCAGCCCCATCGGGTGTGGAGGGCCAGTGGGCAGCTCTGTCCCGCCCCACGGGCTACACTGAGGTGACTGGATCCCCACGGGGAAGTGTGGCACACCACTGTGTGAGGTCAGGGCGTGGACCCTCCCTGCAGGGCTCTCCTCCGCTCTCTGCCTAGGCCCTGATCCTGCCTGCTCCTCCCAGCTGCAGGGACCTCCTGCTCAAATCGTCCACCACGTGGAGATCTAGGCTCTAGTTTGAAGCTGAAGAAACTTAAAAAGGTGGTGGGGAGAAGGTAAGGAATGGGATGGAAAGACAGAGAGAAAAGGACAGAGGCCGCACACCACCTAAACCAGGAGCAGCACCTGCAAGCAGAAACCCCAGAGGGAATTTACAGCCCCACTGCTGGCCGCCGAGCCACATCTGAAAGTTCCTGGAAAGTTCATGAGCTTTGACCACTGGCAGCTCCTTCTCACTTTTCTGCAGCTTTATGGAAGACTCAGGAGCCCGGCTTATGGGTCAATGTTGCTGCAGCTGCACAGGCTCACCTGGTGTGCTCGTGTGTGCTCACCCTGTGCTCAGCCAGATTGGGCCATGCCCCTGGGCTGCTTCCTGCTCTGCACACATGGGATCCAGGGATCTGTCCTGCTCTCTCTGCAGGAGCCTGGGGCAAGACCTTCAGCACTCGTGCCCAGTGTTACCTCCAAACTGAGCTCCTCAGGATAGATTCTGACCTGACACAATTTGATACTCCAAGGTATAAATCGTCCTGAAGCCCAAGTGCCCAGGGAGGTGTGTGCTTTGTCCTAGTCCCAGACAGCTTCCTGGCCTCATTCTCACAAAGGAAATAACTCCTGGGGAAGTAATTAGATGGGGCTGCTTGACTCAGAAAGGAGAGGTGAGAATGTCTTTTTAGCAAGTTCACTCGGTGTGGCTGGGATGTGTGCCGTGATATTTCACACTGTAAACACAGCCCGGAGAAGTACTCTGGTTTTAGCATTTTCCAATGGCTAAGTTGATTGCTGCAGTCTTAAGAAACAGTAAATTATATTGGGTATACTAAAAATCACTTATTAAGGAGTGACTATGGGGAGGGTTTAGGACCATTAGAGAATCATCATAATATTGATTTTTGTTTGTGCCTCCTAATGGAAAACAACTATAGTGAAATGCAATAAATATTGATGGGAACCAAACTGAGCACTACAAAGGACATTATAGCTAGAGGGTGCTACAGAGAGTATGTCTGTGATTATCCCAAGGTATCAGCAGCAGCCAGTAGAAGACAGTCAAGTGGAGAATAGTGATCAGGGTTACAAGTGATCCCAGTCAGGGTGCTGGGAAGTGTGGAACTGTCTTGATCTTTTCTGCTGAATCTCCATTACTTTGACTTCTGTTGTGCAAATAGGATGTTTTGACACAGAAGAACATGGAGAAGTTTCTGTGAATTTCCCTATCTGGGACAGAAATCATTCTGCATGGTCAGCACTCAGAGTCATTATGCAATTCAAGGAGGGTGACCTGAGAAAATGCCACTGAACAGTGATAAAGTCTATTTATAAGCAAGACAGACTGTCTTAGACCATTCAGGCTGCTATAACAAAACAACTTAGGCTAGGTGATTTATAAACAATGGAAACCTATTGCTTACAGTTCTGGAGGTCAGGAAGTCCAAGATCAAGTTTCCAGCAGATTCCTGTGGTGAGGGACTGTTGCTCAGGGCTGGCACTCTATGCACCCCACACAGGAAAGGTGCTCTGAGTCCACTCCTGTAGGACACTAACTACACACATGAGAAGAGCCTCAGCTTACACTCATCAGCTTGGTGATTAGGTTACAACATATAGATTTGGGGGGTTCAAAACATCCAGGCCACAGCAGGGACGTGTATAAGAGCTTCACTGTGTGCACACCCTGAATGTGTGCATTTGAAGTAGGGTGAGGCAGCACTAGAGTAGATGTTTCTTTCATAGTCCAGTAGCAAACACAAAATGCCAAAAGCAACAGCATGTTTGGAACCATTCATTTATCATCAGGGAGCCATACAGGAATGTTTTCCTGGTTCTAAAAACACTGATCCTTGAAGAGTAAATAATTTTCTTAGTCACATAAAAGGTCATGAGAATGGACAGGAAACTGGATCCCCTGCTCCTGTTTTAACGACCTGGTGTCTCTGCTAGGAAATCTTCCTGAGCCTTTAATAAATGCCCTCACCACTTTCCCACCCCATGGGTGCCCTGTGCAAGGTTTTTTAACAGCACTCAGACCATATTTTAGTTAATTATTTACACATCTGATGTGCTGTACTATGCTGAATTCTTGAAAGTTAGAAAGCGTGATTTACTTTTAAATAGCTACTTCCTAGGACAACGGTAGGCATGTGATGGGTATTCAACACCTGTTTCTTGCTTCAATTAATAAATGGGCTGAAGGGTATGGGCTGCAGGAACCACGCTGTGATACTAGCACATTCACAAAACTGTGTGCGGTAAAGCGAGGTAGTTTATTTTATTTTATTTTGGGGGGGGGGTACCGGGGATCGAACTCGGGTCCTTATACTTGCGTTGCAGGTGGCGAAACCACTGAGCTAAGTCCCCAGCCCAAAGCAAGTAAGTTTATAAGCTACTCAGGTTGGAGAAAATAGTTATGGAGAGGAAGTTGTGGGAAATAAGGTTAAAAAGAGAAGACGGATCAGATTATAAATTCATGTTTAAGAAGTTTGAGTTAAACCTCATGAACTTTGTTGATCTATTTGACTTATTAGGTGGGGGAGTAACAAGATCAGAAAAACCTGGCTGCAACGGGAGGGTGGAGGGAGGAAGGCTGTAGGTGAGGAGCAGAGCAAGAGAGTAACGGCACAGCCCTGGGAGAGACCTGGACCGACAGACGGCGGGGAGGGCGGGGCCAGCGGCACAGGGAGCCTGGGGGCGCAGAGCTGAACCACACAGCCCGTGGGGGCCGGCTGCTCAGTTTCTGTTATACTGTGTTGCGGTCTTTATTATACTTCATCTTATCGCCATATGTAGTGCCTACCTATTGGAGCAAATCTGGGAAGTACAATGTTTTGGGTTGAAAGGTATTCTCCTTACCCCCAAATGTTTAACCCCAGCATCTCTGACTGCGACCTTAGCTAGTGTCTTAGTCACTGTTTTGTCACTGAGATGCAACACCCGACACGCACAGCTTCAAGGAGGAGAGCTCTACCCCGGCTCGTGTTTCCAGTCCACGGCTGGGCTGCAGGCGGCGTGGCTCAGGCCGACCCTGCCAGGCCCCGTGCCCAGTGAGCCGCTTCCAGTCACACCCAGCACCCAACAGCGGCTCAGGTGAGCCCCGCGCTCGACCACCTTCCGGCAGCCCCGCCTCTGAGTGCAGGAGGCTCTCCGGGCACCTGCAAAGTGTCGTCTTCCGTGACACTAGAAATGGAGTCTCTGCAGAGGCAGGCGACTCAGAACCATTAGAATGAGCCCTGATACAAGGAAACCGGTGTCTGTGTGGAGGGGAGATGTGGACACACGGGGGCACTGGGAACGGACGGGACGTGCAGAGCACGGGAGGGCGTTTGGGCAGTGTTGCGCAGCCAGCCACGCGCTCCTGGGGCTGTGGCCGAGCACCGGGAGCTGGAAGACTCGGGAGGCCGTCATGGGCAGCCCGGTCCCGGTGACTGGTCTCTGGCTTCCGGCCGGATGCAGACAGGAAAGTCCCACCCTGTTCACCACTGAACAGTCCAGCTTCACTCAGGCAGGAGTCATTTCAACCAGCCGATTCTTGTATTGAACAACTTGATAAAACTGTTGTTTTTCTATTTCCTGTTACATTATCTTACACAAGTTAACAAAAGCTATGCATATTTTGGTCATCCTGTATGGAAGTACCTGGGCGGGTGAGTGGCTAAATCTCCAGTTCCCTCCACACCTTTTGAAAGCTTCTGTGGGGAGTAAACAAGAGTGCTTGATGCACTGCACACGATCAACATCGGTCGCCATACTTGGTATTTTCTTTGCTAATTCTACAGGAAAAACAGCCTATGCTAGTTTTCCCACTTGGGACTTTGTATAGAAAATTTCAGAGAATTATAGAGAAATCAGCTTTCCCACAAATCACTCCTAATTTCATATTTTTATGTCAATATGGTATGTATTTCCTTTCAGTTTTCCATAAATTTTTCACATTTGAATTTGTATTATATAAAAATGTGGATTGTGCTTTTTGAAGGAAACATTAAATTCCATTTATTTTCCCCCGTGACAACATCTTCAGGAACCTGACATTCCGGAATATACCAAAACATAGATGGCCAGACCACATTTAATCCATTCCTTCACGGTGGGCATTCAGGTTGCTAAAAACATAAAGTAATAAATACTCTTTGTTTTACAGAACCATGCTTACATTTCTGATGATCTCCCTGGGGAATTTCACAGACAAGTAATCGCTTGATAAAAAGGAAATGAGCAATTACAAGCTTCTTGATCCATGCGGTCATTTCTTTCTGGGATGGTTGTACCATTTTTTCTCTGTACAAGCAATGCACAAAGGAATTGATCTTATTTAATACATTGGAAGCTTTCATTTAAATCTTCAGTTGACAAGAAAAAAACATGATATAATTATTATTGCTTTAAATTACAATTCTTTTATTATTAGTTTGAGTATTTTTTTTAATCTTAGACATTTATATTTCATCATGTAAACTAATTTGTTCATATTCTTTTCATATTTATGCGTTGTATTTTTAGTATTTTTCTCATCAATTTATTATAATTTTAAGACAGTAACTCAATATTTACAATATTGTACCACACAGAATTTCTTTTTTCACACAAAGAATTTAATATTTAGAAAAAATTTTTCTATTTTTCTTTATATCTTTATATCTTTCTTTCTCTCTCTCTCCCTCCCTCCCTCCCTCCCTTCTTTTCTTCTTTTTTGTGGTGCTAGGGAATGAACCTAGGGTCTTACACATGCGACAGAAGCGCTCTACAGCTAAGCTCTACCTGCAGCCCTGATTTCCCCTGTTCTGTTTCTTTTCCATGTGTTCCTGTCTGAAGCAACCCTCGAGTCTCCTGTGACCTGAACCAGGGGTCTGTGTTTGGCCGTTCATGGGGTTTGTCTCTGAGCTCCCTTCTTCATGGCGAGTGTACTTGCTGGGGCTGCTGTCTTTGCAGGTGGGGACCGACTCCCCGGGACAGAGGCTGGGGCTGCCTGTCAGGCGCAGGTTCACTGACCGGTCCAGCAGTGAGAACTGAAGACCCCGGCTTTTCACCCGACTGTGGGCTGGGTTTTAGGGAGTGAGAGGTGAGCGCTGTGATGGGTGAGTTCCCCGGGGACCCTGTGCTGTGGCTTGAGTATCATTTGCCTCCTTCCTTGAACTCACACATGGTTCAGTGAGGTGGGGCAGTCTTGTTACCGCTGAGTGGAGAATGGGGGTGGAGTTCTGGGTTCTCCAATTGCCTTCTGTTTGACACCCAAAGAGGGTGCTGCTCAGAAGTGCAGGGGGCTGTGCCCTCGACCCCTGGCTTGATGCCTCCCTGCCCAGCGGGAGAGGCCTGGCTTGTTACTCCTCTGTATCCAGGCCAATGGGCAGCGGGGCAGCTGCTGACTCTCCACCCTGTCTCCCTGGGCACCGCCCAGCTGGGGGGTCCTTGCTGCTTCAGGGTGAAGATGGGATTCTGGGCTTCCCAAGGGGTGTCTGTGGGCAGCAGAGTTGGGGACCCCCTACCACACGGCAGGGATGGAAGAGCCAGCTCCTTGCAGGGCTGCTCTGGTGCCCCCGCAGCATGGGGAGGTTGCAGGCCTCCATACACTCTGGCAGCCCCCCTGCTCGGCTTCTGCTAGCATGGACAGGGTCACAGGTTTTCTAGGGTGTGTGCTACAGTCAAGCAGTTGTTTTCTGAGTTTTCTTTCCCACTTGGCTGTCCCTTCCATCCTTTGGCTGGAGAGAGCAAGGTTTTTTAGGCGTTTTGTGTGTTTGTATCCTTGGTGTTTCCAGTTTGTTGGCTTCTTCATATTGAGATATACCAAGCAAAAAGAAAATGCACTGGCTTTCCATCATGTTGTTCCTAGGGCCTCGAGGTCCTGGTGGATCTGCCTTCTCCTTGTGTGGTCATTTTAGGTTTGTTTTTGTGCACAGAATGTACCCAAACTTTTTGGTGTACTTAGTGGGAACAACAGGGAAAAGTAAGCCTACTGCATTTCCTAGGAAAGGCAGGCACCCATGTGTCATGAGATGCTTTTAACTTTTGCTTTTCTCAAAATCCAGTTTGAAAATATGTCTTCTAAATGGAGCATTTAGCCTTCTTAGGTTCAGTGCAACTACTGACACAACTGTGTGCCAGCTGGGCCTCCGTATCATGAGTTCAGCATCGGTAGAGTCAACCAAGTGCAGATAGAAAACATGGGGAAAAAGATTTTTAGTTTCAAAAAGAAAATCTTGAATTTGCCATGCACCAAGCACTATGCTGAATCTGTGAAAGAAGTGATTTGTAGGCATTGTATTGGGTGTTATAAATAATCTAGAGATGATTTAAAGTACACAGCAGGACTCCTACAGATACCAAAATCTGCAGCTGCTTAAATTCTCTGTATAAATTGGCATTGTATTTGCATATAACCTATATACACCCTCCTGTATGCTTTAAATCTTCTCTAGGCTACTTAGAATAACTAAGACGTTGGAAATGCTGTGTAAATAGTTGCTCTACTGTATTGTTTATGAAATAATGGCAAGAAAAAACACAGTCCATGTTCAGCACAGATGAAATCATCACAGCCTAACTACATTTTGGATCTTTGTTGGTTGACTACACAATAGAGGACCACGACACAGAGCACCAACTGTATATAGTCCACTCCTGGCCTTCTGTAGGGACAGTATGCGTTCCACATTTAGCAAACTCTGAATTTCATTCATGTCTCTTTCGCTCTGTTAGACATATTGACTCTGCTCACCCTTCTCTGGGTGACCTCTTGTGATCGTTTCAATTGTCTAATTTACGCTATAAGCACATAGCTTTGTAGTTGCAGGAGGTTAATGTTTATGACTCGCTTCTTCTGGCCGCTTGGGTGCACACATCCTGAACTTCTGTGAGGAAGAGCTGGTATAAATACTCCTGGGTTTTGTTTTTATGAACATGTCGTATGTCATCCCTATTCTTGATAAATGTTTTTGGTGGGCTCATGCTTCTGTAATTTGCTCTCAACATGAAATGCATCGCTCTAACTTGAAGGCTTCTACAGTCGGGGATGGGAGGCTGAGCTAGTCCAAGTGTGGCTTCTTTGCAGGCTCCTGGGCTCTTCTCACAGCTGCCTGCAACTCTCCTCCTTGCTTTGTCCTCAGCCAGTGCAAGAGGCTGGGACTAGCTGTGGTCACTGGGCTTTCAGAACCTTCAGAGCGCTTCGGTGATTCTTCATGATTTTCACCTGCCCTTCTCTGAGGCCTGTCCTTAACTCTGTCTCCTTCCGGACCCTGAGAAGGATATGCAGCTCTTTCTCATTTAGTCATTCCTGTATCTTAACCTTACTTTTTAAAATTTTCCACCTTCTTTTTTCCTTTCTATGTCACCTGCAATCTGGATAATTTCTTCATATCCAACCAATTTTCTCCTCTTTTTGTATCATTAAAGCTATCCAGGGCCGGGCCGGGGGTGGGGGGTGGGGGGTGGCGCTATAGCTCAGTGGTTCCATCGCCTGCTTTGCAAGCAGAAGGTCCTGAGTTCGATCCCAGTACTAAAAAAACAAACAAAAAAAACCTATCTGTTGTGTTTCAAAATTTCACTTATTTCATTTCTAGAGATTATATTTGGTGCATTTTAAATATGCTTCGTCCATCATGCACATGTTTTCTGGCTTTACACATATCTTTAAATATATTCAGAATAGTTATTTCAGAGTTTGTGTCCCAAAACATCTGTCTGAATGAAGTCCTGGTGGAGTCTGTGTTCTTTCTGCTGTTCTCAGTCATGGTGTCTCTCTTCCTTTTATTTTTAGCTGTTGTGTTGTGA
The DNA here is from genome assembly GCF_000247695.1 of Heterocephalus glaber. The sequence goes on along the minus strand of NW_004624798.1, from coordinate 10,792,077 downwards.
GCTGATGATTTTCTTTCCTGAAATGAGATTCTTTTGATAAGATTTTCATTTGTTTCTGACAACTGGGGGAAATTCCATTGTTGGACTACTAATTTTAATCGTGTGTGTGTGTGTGTGTGTGTGTGTGTGTGTGTGTGTGTGTGTGGTGTGGCACTGGGGACTGAACCCAGTTTAATTTCCAACTTTCCCAAACATCTAGGCAGTGGGCCTTTTCCATAAAGTTAAGCTTGAGATTCCAGGTTCTCAGTGATAATTCCCCCTTCCCTGGCACCAAGTACTCTCTACACTAAGAACTGAGACGGCCAATTTCTTCAAGGGCTTCTGAGGTTAGGGGTCAGAGAATTGTTTTTTGGGTGGCTGTTTCCCTGAGGACTTACCTCTAAAATCTCAGGAGCCTATGAAATTGAGTCTATCAAAGTTTAAATCTATCTGGATAGGCAAATGATCCCAGGATAAAAGATGATTTCTGTAGTCTGCTTTCTTCTTTGGGTTCTAATTCTTGGCTAGATTTTTTTTCATCCTAGGAATTTGTTATTCTTGGACCCATTGTTTCTTTAAGAACACTTAAAATATTCATTTATCTAGGATGATTAGTTCTTTTCAACAAGAGATTGTTCTAGGGACTTTGCTCAACATATTACAGAAACAGAAATAAAGCCATATATGAATCTGAACCATAGGAATCATATTAGTTCTATTTAGAGCATATTTGTATTGTTTTTCTCATTGCCTGAGATTTTTCTTTTCTGTTTTCCATCTTAGTATATCTGACACATTTTATTATTTTTCTTATAATTTCTTATTGTCTATTTAAAGCCTATCAGTTCTAATTCATAAATGTTATATTTGTGTGTTTCTTATGTCTGGGATAAGTTGTAATACCTGAAGAAACAGGACAATTATTTTTGTCTTTTTAATTCTTGTGTATGTGTCTGTGTGTGTGGTTGATAAAATTTGCTTCCCAGTAAATCTTTAGTATATATTTGAACAATTAGTGTCAAGTTTATAGTAGTGTTATTTAGTGGTACCCTTAGCAATGATAACTTTTTCTAAAAATGTTAGTAATATAGTTACTTTTAAAGACTAAAATAAAGTTGATTTAATTGCTCCACTCAAACACAGCTGGAGGAGTTGATTAAAATCTCAATTTGTAAATCCTTAAAATGTGTTCATATGCAAACACTGTAAGTGTGTAGGTTTTACTTCTCTATGAGATATTATTGTAGATAGGTAAATTAGATATCTAGACAATTAGACAGGGCCACCCTGTAAGGAGCCAACATGGAGGACAGTGAAGACACTTTCACTGAAGGCCAGCATTGTAAAAGGAGAGAAATTGCCACACCCATTAGGATGAATAGCAGTGACTGATATTCTAAACAGGTGTCAATCACCTGGGTGAGGGACCAAGATCTTCCAAGAAAGATCTCTGACCCACCTCTTACCAAAAATCCTTGCTTATTCCTTGTAGCTTGCTACGTGACTTGTTTCCCTATTGGATCCCCATTTAATCAATATTACCTAAGCTACTATACTTGTGTGGGACTGCATAACTCTGTAATCAAATGTGGGACTGCATAACTCTGTAATCACAAAACTCCCCTAGCCCCAACTGTGATTGAATGTGAGTAAATAGATAAAGATGCTTGTTAGCTCCGGGACACTAGATAAGATCTGTATCAGCCATAAGGTCCCAAAGTAAATTACTCAACTCTTTGTTCAAAACTGATGTTTATAGAACAATCTACAAACATCTGCTGACCATCAGTACGTGTCAGCTGACCACTAACCTTTGTTCCTCTTCTGTAAATTTCACCTGTTAACTTCCCCTGCAACCCCCTATAAAAGAGCCTCAGACTCTGGGCTAGTCGCCTCTCTAAGCTACTTTGCTTTGGGAGTGCCGTCTGGCCAGACTACGGTCTGTTTTACTTTCCAACTTGTCCGGTGTGTTCCTTCCCGGGTGTTCTTTGCTGCAGTCAGCTCCTCGGAGCATTTGGTAAGGCCCTTGGTCTTACATTTGTCATAATCTTATTGGTTGTTAATAGTTTTGTCCACTTTGTGATTTCCCATTGGATCAATATTACCTCAGCGACTGTACTTGTCATCTTACTCATTTTGTCCCACCTGGAACCTGCCTCACCTCATGTCTTTGTCTCATAAAACAATTTTGAGAAGTTGTCTGTGCGGGGAACCCATTTTCTGGCCCGCCTTCTGGCTCTCTTAGGCAGAAGCTTTCTTTCTCTCAATAAATTTTTCCTACTCTTAACCTCCATTGTTCCTAGAATTCATTCTTCAATTTTTTTTTTTTTTTTGGTACCGAGGATTGAACTTGGGATCTTGCGCTAGTGAGGCAGGTGGCAGAACCACTGAGCTAAATCCCCAGCTCTTTCTTTGATTTTAAAGAACACGAACTTGCGTTTTGGATATCTAGCAGGTTTGGGAGTTGCAACTCCTTCCCTGCATCAATCTTACAGAGGCTTAGATTGTTAAAAAACTTGAAGGATGAGCCACTTCAAATGAACTCCAATGTTAATGTTACCAGCAACTTGAAGTAATTTCTAAAGATAGGTTTTCAAGAGCATGTGTCACTTAGTGTTCAAATTTCATTCATCATGAGTATTTTATGTCATTCTTTAAAAAATAAAACTTTATCAGACATTTGCATTTCTGCCCAGCACATTGTGATGTCCATATGGTGCATTTTACAAAGCACGAAAGAAGAAGCAAATGACAGCCTAATCTGTTTCATTCATTCATCTGCTCTGGTTACTTCACTCCGGAGGGTTTTCGGCAGAAGCTGAGGACATAGTAACGGGAATGCATCACTGGGTGCAAATTTAACCCTAAGTAGTCCTTTCTGCTCTGCGCTGCAAAAGTGAGCCCGTGTTCCCATTAGAAAGACTGAGCTTTTATACAGTATTTTCTATAGCAAAAAAAAGAGATCTTTTTATTTTTTTGCCAAAGAGGCCTCAAGGTAAAATATGAACTCAAAATGTTTTGGGTAAAACCTTAAATATAGTGAGATAATTCCTAAAGTATTATAACGCAGTTAGATTAGCACAGTTTGGCTAAACCAGCACTGAGGTAGGATAGAAGAAAGAAAAGGTAGGTGGGAAGGAGATAAGGAAACCATAACTGAAAATTGTACTTTAAAGAAGACTGCATCTTGGTATGTAGCCCGAGGCCACACCCCCTGGTTAACCGCAGGCTCCTTTCCTTCGGTATCATCACGCCCCAAATTCCTCAGGAATATTTAAGTTCAGAAATCAGCTTAACTGACAAGAAGCAGAAACCTGATCCTAAGGTCAAGAACAGGCTGAAAGAGAGGAAAGAATACTTAAATTATCTATCTAAAAAATCCCCAACAGCCTACACAGAGCCTGAATCTGTAGAACGGGCCAGCTCCCCTCTAGAAATGGGCAGCTTTTCCACCCCTCCAGAGAAGCATGAAGGTTCCTTGTGATATGGGGGAAGAGATATAACCCCCCAAACCTACTAGGTATCCAAAACGTGAGTTTGTGTTCTCTAAAATCGAAGAATGAATTCTAGGAACAATGGAGGTTGAGTAGGAAAAATTTATTGGGAGAAAGATAGCTTCTGTCTAAGAGACAGAAGGGGACCGGAAAGTGGGTTGCCCGCCCACTCCACAGTTCAAAGACGTTTTATACAGCAAAGCTGTGTGGTGAGGCGGGTACAAAGTGGGACAGAACTGTAAGACCCAATGGAAATTTACAAGGTGGGCATGAGGTGGGACAAAACCATGACCAACCAATAATACTACAAGTACAGTCACCCAGGTAATATTGATTAAATGGGGGTCAAATGGAGGAGCAAGTCTCGTAGTAAGTATACAAGGATTTTCAGTAAGGGTGGGTCAGGGATATTTCCTGGAGAGGCTGGGTTAAAACCTTGATCCCCCACCCAGGTGACTGATACCTGTTTAGAAGATCAATCACCGCTATTCATCCCCAGGGAAAGCACGAGGGTGTGTAGTTTCTCTTCTTTCACAATGTTGGCCTTCAGTGAATGTGTTGTCACTATCCTCCATGTTGGCTCCTGGAGGGCCGGTCCTGTCTAACTGCACACAAGGTATCTAATTAACTTACCTGCCTGCAATACTTACACTTCTCTACCCTGAGAGCCTGCACTCTTTCTTTCCATGTGTACTTTTGAACCTCAGCCCAATAAAACCCTTCCCTGAAAATCCTTTTTCCCGTGAGTCAGCAAACCTGCAAACTTATTCGGAGGACGGGCTGGACTGGGGTCCTTAAGTCAGCTTCAGGGGCCTCTTTGTATTACAGTTGGCTAAGTTAGTTCGAAACGATTACAAGCAGTTACAAAAAACAGTTGAGGCACATTCACTGGTCAGCATTACAAAAAGAGAAAGTACTGCACCCATCTACTTCCCCTGGGGATGAATAGCAGTGATTGATCTTCTAAATAGGCACCGATCTCTCTAGCCCATTTCCTTTCTGGAAATTCCTTGTTCATGCCACATAAGCTTGTGTCCCGATTTGATCCCCAATTAATCAATATTCCCCGGGCGACTGTACTTGTAATCTTATTGGTTGGTCATGGTTTTGTCCCACCTCATGCCCACCTTGTGATTTCCCATTGGATTTTATTAGCTGACTGCAGTTTTGTCCCTCTTTGAACCCGCCTCACCTCGTGGCTTTGCTCAGTAACACCCCTTTGAGAAGTGGGTGGGTGGCAACCCACTTTCTAGTCCCCTTCTGTCTCTTCAACAGATGTCATCTTTCTCTCAATCAGTTTTTCATACTCTTGACCTTCGCTATTCCTTTAATTCATTCTTCGAGTCTAGCAAACACGAACTCACGTTTTGGATATGTAGCAGGTTGGGAGGTATAGTATTTCCCTTGTTTGCGTTAGTTTTGCTTATTTGGATCACTTGCTGCCCTGTATCTTTTGGACCCTGTCTGGTGGCAAAGACCATCTAACTGAACTATGATTTAGGACAGATGGGCACAGTGATTTTATCCCCCAGTAGCCACATTAAAAAATAGACAAACTTTATGGTATATATTATTTTACCCATTATATCCAAAGCCATATGCTTTCAAAATATTTATCACTTAAAACTATTAATGAAATGGTTGTAGCAAGTATAACTCACAGTGTTGCAGCTCTAGGTGGTATAACAGAGGCAGGCCCAGACGAATGGAGCACACACCCTGGAAGCTGGAGGCAGGTTTATTTCGCTGGCAGACTGATCAGGGTCTTCTCCACAAAGCAGTCAGCCTCGTCTTGGGGGTGGACAGGGTTTATTTAGATTTGGGGAAAGAGGGGTGAGGGTACAGTGGCCAGACATGCAGCATCAGTTCATGGGTTGAGGTAGGTGCAGTCAGCTGGGACAGTTGGATAGAAGGGTAACTAGGACTCAGCTTGTTTACATATGGGGGAAGCAGGGGTCCCAGAAACCTACTGAGAACAAAGGACCGGGGGAAACATGGGGCCAGCCTGAGGGAGACCCAGGCAGGTTTTAGGTGCAGGAGGGGTCAGAGCTAGGAGGAGCCGTTTGTTTGGTGGCCGGTTAGCTGCAAGCATTGTCTCTTTCCAGAAATCATTTCCCTGTTCAAAATATTTTACTTTCTTTTCAAAACCTGTGTGTACTTTATACTTCTAGCGTACCTTACTTCGTTTGCTAATAGTGGAAATATTTGATCTGCATTTAGATTTCACAAAGCATACAGCAGAAAAGATAGATTCACGTACTTACGTTGTTCCAGAAGCAGTTCACAATTTCCAATATCCAAAATAATATTAGTCTTTCAAATTAAGTCTGAATTGATCAAAATTACATCAGATGAAAGTGAACCTAGGCTCATTTTAAGAGTCCACAGCCCACATGGCCGGAGGCTACTTTATTACAGGCGGCCCTGAGCCTCGTGGGATTGGGGGATGGAAGCCTAATTTAGTGCACTCAGTGACTGGGCCACCGAACATAGTTTATGAGACGTTACATGCTTTATATAAATGATATAATAATCATTTCTATTGTGATTTTTATAGGGATTTTGTTCTCATAAAAGTTCTACGGCTAATTTTGGCAGAAGCACAGAGCCAGTGGCTTGTTCTAGATTTGCCATTTCCAGGCTAACCAGAGTCAGGGCTCACAGTCAGAAACAGCAGAGCACAATCGAGGTTTCGGGGCCTGGTGAGAGCAGAGGTCGGGTTCGCCTTCACCCCCAAGGGCCCGGCTCCGAGCCCGAGCTTTCCAGCCCACCCCTGCCCCCGCCCTCGGGTCTGCAGCCTGCGGGGACAGCGACAGTCAGCACTGTTTCCTTCAAGTGAGCGACCCCTTAGACAAAGGAATACCCTAGGCCTGCCGGCTTCTGTTAGAGGGCCTGTCCCAGGCCGCAGGCTGAGGTCTCTGGGCACGGCAGGAAGAGGAGGTACCTCGGCTAGCGGCACCCCCTGGTGAACCAAGGCTGCTGGACTCTACAGCACCGAGGTAGCTGAGGAGCAGGCACAGAAGCAGATCATTTTGCGAGACGTTTTATTGCCGCCCGTGTTCCGCACGGGGCAGGCTACAGGTGGTGACCGTTGCTTCTCAGCTGAGAGCGTACAGGGAGAAAGCCAAGGTGGGTTTTCGCCAGTCACTGTGCTCTTGCTGGGCTTAAAACGTGAACGGCGCCGTGATGGTGACTCCCAGGAAGCAGTGTGTGCGGGCAGCTGTCTCCGCCCCTTCTGGGACCGAACCTCAGCCCCGCAAGTGCCATGCTTGTGCTCTCTCTCTGCCTAGTGCGGGAGAGGCCGTCCGCCCACGGACAGCACCCGACTTTGATTTCCTCTTACCCTTTGCCCAGAATGAAGCCTGAAAATCTGGGAGAAGGAAGCAGGGAGAGGCCTTCACGGACAGGTCTTACAGAACGGACGCTCAGACCAGGAGTTAGGTCCAGGTGCCTGCGAGGAAGGCGCCTCCTGGCCCTGCGCTCCCGGAGTCGGAGTCGGGGAGGAGGACGCTGTGGGTCTGGGGCCGCGGTGCCCTCAGCGGCCAAGGGAACCTGGTCTCTGCTGTCTCTCTCCCTTCCGCTCCTGAGCGGGGCCCCTGTGTCTGGAGCCCTGGCCTTGCCTCAGGCCCAGCAGCTTCAGGGCTGACCTCCCCCGAGTGAAATCCTCCCAAATCTCGAGTCAAGACAAACCCGGTCTCTTCGTAAGTTGATTATCTTACGTCATTTCTCTTTTTTTCCTCCCGGTATTGGGGATCGAACTCAGAACCTTGCACTTGCACAGCAGGTGGAGTGCCACTGAGCCAAGCCCAGCCCTATCTTAGGTCAGTTCTACAGTAACGACAGCTAAGACAAAAACATCAGTTTTTGACATCTAAGATTGTTGATTTATTAGGTTATTATTTGTACTGTTTCAAATGATAACCTGTCCAGAATTTCTAAGAACCCTTGTTACCATTCTTCTCTGCCTCACACTAATCACAAACCTGGGACAGTTCATTCAAGGCAGTTGGGTCATCGTGTGGGGAGGAAGGAACCCTGATGCCACCACGGAGTCCAGTGACAATGTTACCTGAAGAGAACTGCAGGCTGTCCTGTTTCCCTTTTGAAGGAAATCTTGATGTAAGGGAACTGGCAAGGGGAAGGGGTATAGAAAGGCAATGGCTTATGGCTGCCATGAACTCCACATTTCTAAAATAGCCAAACTTCTCTCTGGTAAAGAAGAGGCCTCCAGCAGCTGCCTCCACTTAACCTGCTGTGAGCAAATCAGGCCGAATATATGCGGGAGACATCCACCCTATGTTTTGTTTTTACTTCCAGAAATTGTTTCCAGCTGGTTCTTCTTCTATCTAAAGGAGAGTCTGTGAAGCATCCATGCCACAGGATAAATTATCAAAGCAGAGAGAAAGTCATATGAGATTTGGCCAAATGACTCATTTGGAAGAATACATATTTTATTAATAAGATACTTTTTTTCAAATGAGAAGCAAAACTAAAAAGACTATCTGTGTATCTACAAGATAATGCAGATTCTCTGTAGAGGGTGACGCAGCTGCAAACAGAGTCCGGGACCTGACGCAAGGAGCCGACAGTGCAGAATCATGTGAACACTGCTGGTACGGAAGAAGGCCTGACACTAGACAGATTTCCAAAGAAGAGACAGCAAAAATTTCCTAAAAAGTGACAAGTGTAGGAAAAACTGGAGTCAAAGGCAATCGCAAGGTTTGTGGCTTGAGCTGCACCTGGAAATTTCTATCACCTGTGGCAAGGAATACTGCAGGCAGAAGCAAATAGATTTTGGCGGGGGAATGAAGATTGGACGTCTGGTGCTGGGCAAATCAACCTTAAGATGCCGTTCGTAGCCCAAGGGAGCTGTTGAATAGGCCAACAGCAAGGTGGGAATTCAAGCTAGAAATCCGAGTCGTTATCTTATGGACGGTGAGTACAACCCCGAGACAGGTAAGATTCTCGGAATGAGCATAGACGAACAGAAGGGAGAACCAAGGAACACAGGGTCGGTTGTTGCAAAGTTTTGGGGTATGTGGAAGAAAAGGGAGGGTCCAGTGAGAGGACGGAGGAGCAGAAATCAGTGGGTAACACGAAAGCCACGGATGCCCCGCGATCCCGCACCTAACGCCCTGGCTCTGGTGAGCACTTCACTGGGAAGGGAGCCGTGGTCCACAAAGGCAGAGGCAGCGTGGGGTCCGGCCCCACCCTGCCGTGTCCTGTCAGACGCAGTCCTCCCGCCTCCTGCCTGCCTGCTTCTTTCCACGGGACACCAGGGGCCACGCTAAGTTAAGTGCCAAGGGTGAGCACACCCCTCTCTCGCGTCTGAAATGGCCTTCTTCCACTTCTGGAAAGAAACTGCAGTTCTGCTCCTTGGGCCATCTCCTGTCCTGAAGCTTGCTGAGTATCTGCCCTCCTTGCTGGATCTTCTGCTTCTGAAAAGGACTTGACTTAGTTACAGCAGTTCCTGCTTTGTATTCTCCCCCCTCCTTTAACTTTCTGCCCAGGAATGTTTGAATTCTGTGTATCAACAGCTATTGTTACGATGTTATTACTAAGCCTCTTGATTTAGTACTGAAACTGGAAGGTTTTTTTTTTTTCGTACCGGGGATCGATCTCGGGTTCTTGTGCTTGCGCAGCAGGCGGCGAAACCACTGAGCTAAATCCCCGGCCCTGAAACTGAAAGTTTAAAGAAATAAGATAGGTTATCTGCAAAATAAATGAAGGTAGAAGTCTAGCACGGGAGAAGATTTTATCCTCCTTTGATGGTTTTGTGGGAGTAAAAGCTGATGGGCCCAGCGCCCCAGCAAACGCCCCAGTGATCACAAGTCGAAGGCCGGTGCCTTTGCAGCCTTTTTGACTTCATCTTCACCCAAGACACAGGAAGTTGATCTGAGAGCTCGTCACTTACAGAAGCACAGAGCCATTTGTCTCTCTTTTATGCATGAATGCAGTGACCAGTAAACTCGCAACACAGAAAGCTGAGCCTGAGAATAAGGAAGACTGTATTTTACACCTTTGCTAGTGTCACTGATGTGTGTATTGTGCAGATTTGTGCCTTCCAATGCATACAGCAAGGTTGTCAGTTCTATAAGGGCAAGAATTATGTTCCCATTATGTGATTTATGCAAAACTGAAGCCCAATGTTCTACCTTTACTTAGATTAACATAGAACTCAGGGATGATGTTATGCTGATGCTTTAATGATACTTAATGCTGCATTGAGTAACGGTAAGTATTTACCTGTCAAGTGCAGAGATCTTTTCCTATTTTGATCGTGGTTTCTATACAAGTGAATAATAGTATGATTTCTTTAACTTTGTTTCTTTTTTTTCTTCCAAAATTGCCTTCCAGTATTAGTTAAATCTTTACTGTATCTTGCACACTGTAACCTAGTGTGGAGCACGAGTCTGACCATTAAAGTATTGGCCAAGCAGGCACAAAGGTTAATTGAAAATCTCTAATAGCCACAGTGCTCTACAGACAAAATCCTCATAGCTATTTTCTTCATTCATAAAGGCTTGCGCCTTTCTTACCATTAATGTCAGAAGCACAAATGATTCCTTTGAAAGGGAGTTTGGAGCACAGGATCTGCAAAGGGAAAGGACTGATGCATGTGGACTGCTTGCCAGGAGGCTGCAGTTCCTTTCATACACTCACTTTAAACACCTTCCTTTCCTCTGCTTCAGACCCAAGCAAGTGGCCCTTGCCCTGCAGGGAACAGCTCCAAGACCCCTGGTAGGTCCTGGAGCCTGGGATAGCACTTACTGTGTGCTTTTTGATATGCACATGGATCTGTGATTATGTTACTTTATAAACTGAGCACAGTAAGATATTAACCAATACAACTGAAACAAAGTTTTCTACTAACATGCTGTTAGTAGAAGTTCTGTGAATATGGCCTCTCTCTCTCTCTCTCTCTCTCTCTCTCTCTCTCTCTCTGTGTATATATTGTGTTATACTTCACCCACACTCTGTAGCTTCTTTTTGGCAAATCAGAACTGCCAGCATCTCCACTCTTGGCCTTTGGGGCAACTGTTAAGTACAGTATAGGACACTTGGACACAAGCACCCAGCACTGTGCCAGCCGACCTGATCCCCCGGGCTGCTTCCAGGCGACCAGCGAAGGGCTCCACATGGCAGACAAAGGAACATTCACACTGCGGACAGGCTGGGGCAGGCACCGTAAGATTTTATCACTCTACTCAGAATGGATGGCAAAACCTGAGTTATTTATTGTTGGAATCTTCAGTGTGATAGTTTGTATCGGGCCACAGCTGACCTGGTGACTGGAAACCTGTGCCCGAGGCGGGAGGGCTGTCTGTACCGATACGATGGAGCGAAGCCACTGCAGGACTGGGCAGAGGCACAGCCGAGCCATGCACACTTAAGGGTTTCCCCTGAAAGCAGCCAAATTTTAATTAGGCCTTGCAGATGATGCTATGTAACAGGTACTCTAATTCCGCATGTGGGAAGAAGAGGTCCTGTGGTGGAGACTGTGCTGAGGTCCTGCATGCCTCAGTCCCTGGTGCCCTGTCAGTGTCTCACACGGCGCGGTGCCCAGAGGGACAGCCCTCTGCAGTGCCTGTCAGTCGAGACATGAAAGGCTCTGCTCTTGAGACTGTTTGCCTTCTGACATTTGACCTTAGCTAAATCACAGAACCAGCCCTGCTCCATTTGCTCATCAGTGAAAGAAAGCTGATCCTCGATCCCTTCTCAGCTCCAGAGACGTTGTTGGAGTTCCTTGGGTCAGGGTGACATTGAAGAACGCTTTCAGTGTCTTTCAAACAGATACTGTCTAAGCAAAAGTCTGCAACCGGTGTATCACTGCTATGGACTTTTTGTGCCTATGGGAGGAATCCATGTAAAGTCTCCATTATCTCTTTAGTTCTTGAAAACCACACACATAACAATAAGGAAAAACAGGTGTAGAATGTACAAAGAGAAATAATTGCTCCTTGTTGCAGTCCATTAATTAATTTCTAGTCCTCCCGCAGGAACTTGAAAAGCATTTGCTTCATTTCAAAGCTTTAGCTAGTTCCCATCACCACTCTGGGTTGGCGTCTGAGAGCCTGCCATGTAAATACTTCAGTCGTGAGTCCCCATCTGAGCCAGTAAGCAATGGTCCCTCACAGCACAGCTATGCATGGCACCTAATTAACGATGCCTTCAGTCCCTTTCCCTGTTGCTATGACATAAAGGCGCAGGCCTATACAGAAGGGATCGTCGCTTAGAAAAAAAGGCAAAGCAAATAAAACGCATCAGAACTCGTCTGGAAAGTCCTCGACAGACTCCCTACCCTCCAGTTCACCTTGCGAGGTGAAGCACGTAACGTCTGTTCTCACTGCCCCTGGTGTGTGTTTCTTAAGATTTCCAGTTCTTCACTTCTGCTTTACTGGTGAGAATTGCTTTCTTCTGTGATGCTAAGATCATATTTCGTTGTGCTTTTCCTTACAGCTTCATAACTGTAGAATTCGTTCCCCTCAGCTAAAGCTAGTTCCTTGTTATTTTCCTATCTTCACTTATTTCCAATATACTAGTCAGCCAAGCAGCCAGCAAAATGAAAGCCTGTTGGCATCATTATGTGTGAGATTTTCTATGGGAAAAGCTTCCTTTCACTCATTTTTTAAAAAATGGTGTCTGAGATGAGGACATGAGGCCAAAAAAGCTCAAATTGGATTTTAAAACATAAAAATATAGGAAAAGGCCCCAGCTCACAAACAGGAGACTAAAATGTCATCTTCACTCAGAGCTGAGTGCAAAGGGTTCCACTTTTAGGGTCAGCTCAGCTTGCAGAACAGAAAGCACCATATGGAGCAGCTCTAATGAAGTTATACCAGTAAGGGTTGTCATGAAATGGTTTAGAAATAATAAAGTCTAGATCAACCAGGGCTGAGTTAACTGGAACTTTCAATTTTTCATAGTTCAGTTTGCTTTTTCCTTCTAGAGGAAGAGCTAAGTGCTAATAAAATAAACGTACAGAGTTAAAAATCCCTTCCTTTGTTATTTTTGAGGAAAATGAGGCCTATGATTTAATGATTGGTATCTATTTTTTGTCTAAATTTAGAGCTCTGGCAACTCTCTAATCTTCCCCAGTTTTTCAGTGCACACTGGTTGTGCAGCTTAGTGGTTTCAGTTTGCAGGTCCATAGGTGCGCGTAAGACACTTTAAGCCTTTCTCGCCACCACCTGCCAGCCCCTCCCTCCAGTTTCACAGCTTGGGGGTTTCAATTCCATAGCAGAGTTTGATCGCACTCACACCCCCTCAACGCACCCGTGTATCCCTCCTGGTTCCCCTCCTCTTGTTAATAGTGGGCCCCTTCCTTTCTGGACATCTTTTCAGACCCCACACCTGAGGGAGAGCCTCCATGTGTCTTTCTGATTCAGGCAGCTGTCTCTGCTGAGAACACGACGCTGCCTGATCTACACTACCTCCGACCACTGTAAAGTCACCTGGACCCAGGCCTTGCATTTCGTGCTCACAGTGGCTTCAGAGTCTCGCGTCTGGGGGGTCACAGGCCGCCACACTGACAGGCCCAGGCCCACGTCCCCACACCTGGCACCGGAGTTGGGATAAAGACTTTCCAACTCCAGAGCCCAAGGTTGTGGTTGCTGTTTTCTCCATCACATCGATGGATAGATCCCAAGGGCTCTGATGAGTGTGGAGTCTTAAGACGGGAAATATGGTTTCACATAAACTTAAACTGAAGACAGAGTGAAAATACCTGTGAAAATCTCACGAATTTGAACTATAGGTTAGAATTGCAGGAAACAGGAAAATTAATTCAGTATGAGTCAAAGACACGATGTAACCTGATAGGCTTTTAATAAACTTTAATTTTAAATATGCATTTAAGAGGTGTCATTGCTTCTGCTGAGTTAAGATTACTCGAGCTACATTGTTGACTGGCGGAATGAGAAGGAATTGTATCTGGAGCCAGGAACACACTTAGAAGCGTACTGGCCTGCATGACAAATTCTCATCCTTGAACATGGAGTATACTTTGAAACTGATAGAATGTTGGTAAATCCCTTAAGGTCGTGTCTTCCTTGTCTTCTATCCCACTGGGCCTATCTGAATATCTTTTACTTCCTACACTGTCAGTAAACAATTTTAAAAAGCTTGACTCATTATTATTATTTTTTTTTACCATACTAACAGATGAATGAGAACTTCGCAAAATTCCCACTTTTAATGTCTTTGTATGGCAAAGTAAGAGTATTTGTTGAGAAGGCTTTGTGCTTGTTTTGATTGTCTCAGGGAATCCGCTTAGACCCTGTCCGGAAGCACTGAGAAGAACCTCATACCCGTGGGATCGGGATCTATTCCTGCAGAGTGCTTACCCCGTAGAAAATTGTTTTCCTTTTGATGAAAGTAATCATTTCACTGTTCTCAATGTTTTCGGTCCTACGTACAGAATGGCCCCTTGCCTTTTTTAATGTGATTGCTTAGATGAAAACTGTGCAGTATATAATTAAAATTAAAGATGCCTGTGTATGCCAGGAAGGTGTTTTGCCTTCGACTGCCCCATGGTTGATCCGAGGAGGGCCTGCTTGGGGAAGCTCACTAACGAGCTCTACGCCAATGTCACAGGCAGGACTGCGTCTCCATGTGCTCAGCTGTGATTCCCAGAAACAACCTCCAGTGACCCACACAGCATCGAACCGACCAAAGCCTGGCTGCAGGAAAAGCTTTTCTTGGTCATGTGGACAACACCCCTGGCCTTTCTTTTTCTCCTGGGGAAAACAAACCCCATTTCACATTTTCCATAACAGTACTTCAAGCATTTCAAATTATTTATTGCAGGCCTGGAAGATTTTGAGCAAATGCAACCTACAGAAATCCCAAGAAGTGTCATCAGGGACAGAAGACCATTCTTTGCCACTAGATGAGAGCCACACAACTAAGTCACCTCTCCAGCTGAAAAGCCCGTGCCTGCTCCTTCCTCGGGCAAGCCCAGCTTTGGTGCAGGGTCCTCAAAGGCTGACACTTGTGGGAAGGAGCCAGGAAGGCCATCGAGGTCCTGTGGACAGGCAGGCGCCAGGTTTGTGTGTTCCTGCCTGCGGGTCAGCATATCCTATAATGTTTTCAGGAATCATATTTTGCTGCTCCTCCTGTCTTGTAGCATTTCTAATTAAAGTACCTGCTTGTCTGAACAGGTTTTCTGAGCCTTCGAAAGACACTTTTGTGTTTATTTTCCTTCATTTGTATTTTTAGTGCCATTTTTGATCTTGCCTTCAGCGAAGTAGGAATACAGGATGCTTGGGCACAGGGCTGCTAAAGGGCCTGCGGAGTGTCTGGCTACTGCAGGGATGGGGGACAGCTGCTGAAGGGAGGGGTTTCAGCTGCCCTGACCCCTTTCTGAGGACAGCCTTCGGGGTGAAGGGGGCCAGGCCAATGGAAAAGTTTAAGACAGATCAGAAAACACTGGAAGTATTTAATTCAGGGGAGAAAAAGGACTGATGTTGGAGGGGATGAAACAAAGGGACATTGGAATAGAGAAAGGAAAGTCTGAAATGGCCAGAGTGGGATTGAAAATGACACGTTTTGAGAGTGGCTCAGCGTTTATCTGTGAATCAAGTCCCCGGGGACTGTGGCTGGACTCAGCACTACCCTCCTTGTCCCGGATGCCCCAGTGAGGTAAGGAAGAGGCAGCAGCTCTCTGCAAACATGAGCCCAGAGGAGAACGGAGCAGGACTCAAATGCAGGTCTGAAGGGTGTCACGCGCATGCCTGTGATCTGCACCATGTGCGATGCTCTCTCCGTTTCAGCTCAGACCTCCGATCACGCCCTCACTTGTGTCCTTTATTGCCACCGAAAGTCACTAGGTGTTCATGCTGGAAACCGCTCCTTCATCTTGAACAGATACAGATGATAAGTGGCCCCATTCTGCTTTCTGCCCCACATGTGCCATGGGAAGATGGCTCACAGGTAATGGTCAGACCCCATGGGTCAAAGCCTAGAGACCCTTCCCAAGCGCTGAGCTGGCTTTTCTTACCCCTCTGTCCTGCTGCCGCCTCTGCCCCACCTCCATGGTAACAGTGGGTGCCGGAAAGAGAAAGAGATAACGGAGTTCTATGGCAGAGTGGACTCCACTGATGTTCAGGACTAGCACTGCTTCCTGAACAGCAGAGCCCCATGTTCGGTGTCTTCACTTGCAGGACCGTGATTCAGCTCGGCTTACGACGCCCTGAGTGCGCGTCCACCTTCTTAGTCCACGTGTTTGATTAGGTTAACCTGACAGGAAAGGTATCTGAACACATGAATGTCCAAATACTCTTGTTTGAAAAACAAGCCAGCAGAACAAACGATACCCTGCCTCCCCACTACATCTGTGCATCTCCCTATTCTGAAAGCCATAGTGCACTCTCCACCGGGGCCTCTTCCTTTCCCCCACTGCAAGCTTTCATGAAAATGTAAGGGTTACTAGATGTTGGACAGGTGAGGAGGCAGCACTATGGACTTGTTTTACTAGTTGGTTGTCATGAAATGAATAACACTGAAAGAAAATTGCTGGCCTACAGTGAAGACCAGCTTGTCACAGTGACACACCTGGAGATGACAATGAACAACTCTGAACAAAATCACAGGCGCACACACACACACACACACAATCTAAAAATATGGAGGAAACAAGCAGACATCAATCAAATGAAGGGCTTTGGGCACTGTGAGTGCAGTCTACATTTACGAGGAGCTGTCTTTTAGGGTTTATGGCATCTGGGCCCAGGTGGCCTGCAGGGAGGTTAGACATCAAAGTAGAAAGGTGTATTTTTCTTAGCTTGAGGTATCATTGGGCAGAGTTTAGAAATGTGTGAGAGCCTGAAAATTGAAGTGAAAAAGTTTGGAATGAATGGAGCCCTCAAATCTGCATATAATGCCCTCAAATTCTTGGCTGAACCAGCAGAATGCTTTTAGTGGAGCCCAGCAGAAAACAGCTGGAAAGCACAAGGGATTAGGAGGCACTGTAGCAGCTAAGTGCTGCAGATAAGAAAAAGTTTGGCATTTTGACTTCCTTCAAATTAGAAGGTCCTGGTAAAGTAAACTAAGCATCTATATTTAAAGAGATGGGCCAGGGATTTAGCTCAGTGGTTCTGCCAGCTGCCTCGCAAGCGCAAGGTCCCAAGTTCGATCCCCGGTACCAAAAAAAAAAAAAAAAAATCAAAGAGACATGCCAGTAATCCCACTGTCTGCTTAGATAAAAGTCAATGTTCTTTACAAGAAGGAAAGAAAACTCAGTTCTAAAATTCTAAAATGTTTCTCTAGAATGGTCAGTCTATAACCCAATGACAAGACTCACGAAGACGTATATATGGTCGGTTGTCAAGAGAATAAACAAAACAAGCAGAATATAGAAACAGGTTCAATAATGAGCGAAAATCTGGAATAGGAAGACAGGATGGAATTGGACTTTAATGTTGCCGTTTTAAATATCTGAAGGGTCTACAGAGAAAGAAGGTCATGATCGACAGAGAAGTTCAACTGGAGAAGTATAATCAACAAAACAAATCAAATGGAGAACTATAAAATCCACTATCTATGAAATAAAGAATTCACTAGATGGGCTCCACTATAGATCAGAGAGAGATGAAGAGAGAGGTGATGCATTGTGAGACAGACACGTGGACATTATCAAATGCAAAACAGAGAGAAGAAGGATCGGGGATACAAAGGCCCAGAGTCCTGTGAATTGTGTCAGTGTAAGCAGTCTCAGGAGGGAAGCAGTCCGGGCAGCAACAATTACCTCTTTACTTCCAGTCCTGTGAAGCAGAACCCAAGCAGCTGCTATCAGTTTGGTCAAAACTTTCACAAATTTGTTCAAAAATATCCACAAAACCCTATAGAGAATAAATACAAAGGAGACCATATGCGGGCACATGTGGCATATTGCTATCAATAGTAAAGAAAAAAATCCTTAATTGCATCTAGAGAAAAGACATGTATTATTAAACAATATGATTATGATTTACTTCTCATTATAAATGATGGAGGCTAGAAGCTCATGGCTGCACTTTTAATGGGCTTAAAACATGTCAACTCAACACTAATACTTTAAAGCATTTATGAAAATGGGGCTACAATTAAGATATTTCTGGGTGTATGAGATTTGAGAAAATGTATTGTTAGCAGATCTGCACCACAAGAAATGGTAAAGGAATTTCAGAATGCACAAAACACGCAACTGGGAGGAAGAAAGAAGATGATGAAGTAGGAAATGAAGCCTAAGCTATTATTTTCTTCTTGGCATATAACTAGAAAGCAAAACCAACTATGTGTATTGTGGAGGTATGCATAGCTTCTATACAAGAATAGCTGAGGATCAGATTGGGGGAAACATTCTAATGCTTCAAGTTTCTTTCGTATTCATGCTGTGGTATAACAGTACTAGGTAGACTATTGTGAGTTAAGGATTTATATTGCAATCCCTTGAGCTAACATTAAAGATAATGCAGAGATAGATCTATAACTCTGATAAGATTAAAGAGGAATATGTTTAAAAGTGCATTACCTCAGAAGAGGCAGGAAGAGAAGAACAGTGAAGAAACAGGTGACAAAAAAAGAAAATAAGCACAAAAATGTATGGTTGAAACTAAACATGAACAGTTACATTACATATAAATGGATTAAATATTTGGGTGAAAAGTAATTGTCACAATGAGTAAAAAACAAAATCTAAAAATAGAGTTTCTACAAGAGATAGTTTTTTTTCTTTTTTTGGTACTGGCGATCAAACTCGGGTCCTTGCGCTTGCGCAGCAGGCAGCGAAACCACTGAGCTAAATCCCCGGCCCAAGAGATACAGTTTAAATCTAAAAACATAGGTAGATTTAAAAGCACAAGATGAGAATATTTACATTTAAGAATTGGGAAACAAATGCAGTTTGTCTGACCCCAACTCCCATATGTCCAACATTGTAATAGAAGATGTAGCCAGTGCAGTAAAAGGAAAAGGAAATCACATAGATTTTAAAGAAAGATGTAGCAATGAAGCTAGTCACCAATGGTCCATATAGAAAGTCCTACCAAGACATCTAATAAAAAACCAAACCAATAATAAAAACCTACAATAATTTATGAATGAATTTAGCAATTTCTTAGGCTACAAGGTCAGTACTATAATAAATTGTGTTTTCATATGTTAACAGCAAACAATTTTAAAGTTAAATTTAAAAAATTCTACATATTATAGACTCAATATTTTTTTAAAGCTTGCAGATAGAGGTAACAAAGGCAGATGAGACCTCTGTACACTATAAGACTTTGCTGAGTGAAACTAAAGACGCTCAAAATGAGTAGACTTACCATATTAATGAATTGGAAATCTTATGGAATCAATCAAAGCCAACACTTTTAATAGAAATGGTCAAAATTTATATGGAAATGAAATAATTGAGAATAGCTAAAACAATCATGAAAAAGAACAATTGGTAGATTGAAAATATTTGATATTAACACTTGATATAAGCTATGTAATTACAATAGTGCAGTATTTGAGTGAAAATAACAAATAGGAATTTGTTGTTTAAGCCAGATACCAACCAGAGTCATAGGGAGGCATAGAGCAGCAGTCTCAGGCTGCTGTCTAGCAACAGATTCCAGTTAAGCTTGTGTATTATGTCTTATTCTTCTTTTTTGTGACATCCAAGAGGAGTTCTGAGATATGAATTTTGCCAGAGTTCTCCCCAGATGACTTTTGAAGTCACCATTCATGACTATAGTTTGCATGCATCTGTACTTTATGAGCCTCACGTGGGCACCACGAGTATGGGTGACATAGGTAGAGAAACTGGTAGTGGCATGTACAGAGTGGTTCACCCAGGCCTTTCTTGCTCCCAGAGTCACTATAAGACGAAGCATGGGTTGGGTTAACACACAGATCCACCAAAAGACTTATGTCCCGAATATATAAAGAGCTTTTACGAATCAATACGAAAGGAGAAAAGATGTGAAAAGTAGGTAAGGGACTCAGACAGTTAACAAAATATATACGAATGGACAGTGGCCATCTGTAAAGATGCTACACATCATTCGGTGGCAGGGAGAGACGCAGATTCATTGCACTATGATTTGTCTTTTCACGTTCAGTAGGATGGCTAAATTAAAAGAGACTAATCATTGAAAATGTTGGCAAGGACATAAAACAACTTGAACATTCCTAAATCACTCGAGTGAGTGCAGAGCAGTAGCAACACTTGGGAAAACTTTCTTTTACAGTGAAATATATGAATAGGCCTTTCTAATCCTAAATGAATGTGAATGAAATCATAACGGCCACAAAAAGGCTTATTACAAGAAGGCCTAAAGCAGCTTTATCCTAATAGCCCCAAATCAGAAGCGATACATATGTTCAAAAACAAATTACACACCACTCAGCAACAGAATGGACTAAGGACTCTCCATGTGACACCAGCTCACGAGACAGCGTAGAAACACGAAAGTCAATGTCATGGGAAGGGTGCCGAAGGCGCCATTCCACTGAGGCGGAACTGAAGAAATAGCAGCACTGGGACAGGTCTCAGAAACGTGAGTGGTCGCTGCTTAGGCTTGGGGGCTGGCTGTTGGGAGGGCTTGTGAGTTTTCTGGGGTGATGAAGTGATTTACATTTCCCAGTCAGGCCCTGTTCCACAGCTATATGCCTTCATCAAAACTAATTGTTTTTTAACCCAAAGGTCGAAGTGTTTCAAACTTAAACAGAGGAAGGCCCAGGTGCCTGAGTGTGTCTGAGCCAGATCTGGCCTGCAAGACTGTGGAGTCCTCACGCCTGCCCTGCTGCCTGGGGTTGCAGCTCACACTGGGCCTGCGGAGGCCGCAGAGCCCCGTGTGTTGGTCACGCTGACCACGGAGGGTGTTCCGCCGCTGGGCTGCTGACTGCCCACACCACAGCCTAGCTTGGACTGCTGCCACCCAGGCCTTCTTCTACCCGTCTTCTTTCCTTCATGGCCCCTCCAAAGTCTGCCAGAGATGATCAGATCCAGGTTCGTCTTCCTTACTGGTTCAGTCCTAGTGAAAGCCAAACTCCAGGCAAGACGATTTCTCAGTTGTGTGCCACTTGACTTGCTGCTGTCCAAATCACTGGGTCTCGAGGAAGAAACACATCCACATTCTGCTGAATGTGTGTGTTGAAGCAGTGACCTTCAACAGGGAGATGGGAAATTATGTGGACATCTATGGAGATGGAACGTTGAATTGTGCCTGTGCTGCATATTAATAATGATGATTTAGTTCATGCTCTGTAACACCAACCGTGCCCAGTCCGTGTAGCAGTGAGATACTTTGTGAAAAGGAGACTGTCCTTACTGCTGTATTGTTAAAGTTCCAAAATAGCTTCATCCTTACAAAATGGAAGGTAGCTCAATGGGATGATTTCTCTAGAAGTCAAATCCTAGGAAATCCTAAAGAAAAGGGAGAAACTCTTCATAAAGATTGTAGCTGAGCAGCAGGATCGAGGCAGGCCAGCCAGCTCCGCACTAATAGCTCCTGACACGTAGAGGAAAAAGTAGCAATTTCCACCCTATTGAGGAGGAAACGGGGAGTGGTATTGCATTCCCCTGTGTCTAATCAGGAAACCAAAATAGTAAAACTTCTACATGCTCATCAGGGAAGCTGTTGGGTGGTATGGTTGGTGAGGGACAGATTGTGACTTTCAAAAGAGAAAAATTTACAAATGTAGTAACACAAAGGTAGTGACAGCTGCAGAACTGAAGAACCACAGGGTAGAGGGAGGCTTTTTAGCTGTTGCTTATTAAAATACTGTGTGGGAAGTGAGAAGCTTTTCATTCTGCACCAACACATTCATCTAAGGGTACTTGCTTTGTGATGTGAAAGAAGCAATATTCTGTAATTCTTAAATTTTCCTACCAAAGTGCCCTAGAGGTGGGTGAGCACACATTTACCCAGAGTAATGGATGGAGGAGAGCCTGGCTTGGTGGTGGAGGCGGAGGTTACAGTCTCCGGGAGCCTCAAGAAAGTGGGAATATTTCCTGGAATCGGTTCATTTTAACAATGGAAGTAGCTCCCACATTTATTTGAAGAATTAGACAATGCTTTAAATTACTCCTGAAGTTAATTTGCCACATTTATCATGTGAATTATTTTTTGGTGCCCTAGTTTGGGAAAGTAGATGGATATTTACTAACAGCCTTGCTCTTCCTGTGAAGCCATTCCGTGCTTTAAGGGAGCTGGACATTGTCCACATTGCTTTCCTTGCTGCCTCCCCTGTACTGAACTTGCACAGCTGGGGTGAGGGAAATGGCAGGGGCTGGGAAAGCAGCAAACAGCAGACGTGGGCACCTGCCATCCTCCAGGTGTGGGCCCTGACATCTGTGTTTGCCTGCCAAGCTTCGGTGTTGGCCAGCGGCTCACTGGCACAGCATGAATATTTAATTCTGGGATTTGTTGCTTAACCTGGATGCCAACCATGGTCATGGAAAGGAGGTGTAGACCAGAAGTCTCCGGCTGCTCTCCAGCTACAGGCTCAAGGTAAGCTTGGATATCATGCATTCTTCTTTCTCATAACATCATTCTTTGTCTGGGATATGAATTTTCCAGAGCTCTCCCCAGATGGTTAATGAAGACCCCACTCATGGTCACACTTTGCTTGCCTGTACCTGTGTTTAATTATTCTCACGTGGGCACCCCAGGAATGAGTTCATGCGGAGGGAAACCAGCCCTGCACAATCACAGCGTGGGTTGCCTGGGCCTTGATCACTCTCTGACCGTGTTTCCAAGGTTCCCTTTTCTCTCCTCCCCTCAGTCTGAGGTTTGAAAGATGAGAATCTTTCCTCTTTTGCTTTCCTTCTTTGGTCTCCTTCCTTCCCAAGGCCTGCCTAACGATCTGTCTCTGTTTCCTTCTTTCCCCATTCTGCTTCAAGGTCAGAATAATTTGAAATAATTTCCCGTTTTAACTTCTGTTTCCGTAACGTAACCTTGGTGCTTTGTCCTTCTGGTGCTAATATGCATTTTTCTCCTCTGACCAGACTTTCTGCACGGGTTACAGGGTAGAAATGACAACGATAGCTTTTATTGGTTAGATCTCGCAGGCGCGTAGCACTTGCATGCACATCACCTTAGTGGGCAAAGCAATGGGTAACGATAACGGCCAAGAAAACTGAGTATTTGCTACATGCCAGACGCTTGTTATTTATATTTGCTGAGTGCTTATAGCTTTTTGAATTCGAAATAATTATTTTCATATTTTACAGAAAAGGAAACAAACACAAAGAGCTTAGCAATTTGCAGAAGGTCACAGTTCTCACAGCAGCGAGTGTGGAGCTGGGCCCGAGCTCCAGCGAGCTGCATTCTGCTCGCATGCTGCCCACTGTGGCTCCCGTCCTGATCCGCCCCTGTGGGAGGCTTTGCCGGAACCAGCCTGGTCCTGACATTCATGTGCATTTTGATTTCCCCGTCGATTTCTCATTGCAGGGAGTCAATAGTCTAAAGCTGAGACTCACCTCCTGGAAATACTTATGCTGAGAGGCAGGAAGCCAAATCTTGGGTTCAGTGTTGTCTCGGATCCTCAAGCACAGTGTGTGATCCCAGATGCATGCCGCTGTTGAGCGTGCTGTCACAAATCCTGGACTGTTAAGCCTGAGAAGGATCCTAGATAACAACAATAATAATGATGATAACAGTAATAGCTGTGAGGCATGTCGGATTTATTATTCTCTAGGTCTTTCCCTAAGGTAATTATGCACATTATTCAATCATCAGACTAAGACCATGGCTTGGCTATCATTTTGTGTGATCATCTGACAAGTGAGGAAGTGGGTAACTTTCCTAGTCAGGACAGACAAGGTTGAGACTCAAACACGGCGGAGCTTGTGCTATTTAACCTATGTCACCTACTCAAGTTCACTGTTCTTACCAGTCATGGGACTGACGGAAAGAGGGCTTCCTGGGCTCCCCAGACCTCGAGGCTTCTGGGGTGGCCTCCGGGCTGCGGATCTGTACCCGTCCTGTTTTCCTTCACGCCATCCTCCTTTTTCTGCAGAGATTCAGCCGTTACCCTGCTTTGCTCTTTCATTCCTTCATGTGGTCCCAAACCAAGGGTCATGTTTATGTGGGGATCAAGGATGAGGCAGGATTCAGACTTGAATAAGGCAGAGAAGGAGAATGCACAGAGGCCAATTCCATTCGGAGGCGGGAGCTGTGTAACACAAAGGTAGAAGCAAGAGGCGGTGGCGCCGGATGAGGCACAGCAGCGCGAGGCAGGCTTGTGAGGAGGACCTGAGGGCCAGGAATTGGGTGGGGCGCCCTTGGAGGAAGGGTGGGGTGGAATGTGGGGTGCTCTAGCCTAGGTAACTGTGTCTAAGAGCCAGCCAGACAGCTGGTTGCTGGGTGGCCATGGAGACAGCCCAGGGAATGGACTCTCACCACAGGTAAGTGAAAAGCTACCTGGAGAGGCAGACACACCTGGCAGAGCGGAGCCAACAGTGGAGTGGAGAAGGGCTGCAGGGGGCCGAGGCAGGGGAGTCTCGGAGAGCAGGAGTGACCCAGTGAGGGTCCCCAGTGCCGCCGGGGAAGGTTGCGAGGTGCTTGGCGGGGTGAGGAGGCGCGGAATAAGATGTGTACTGGGCAAGCGATGCTGCCCGGTAGTGAGTTGCAGTGCAGGGTTTGTAGGCCCGGGGTGATGACAGGCCGTGCCTCGCGGATGGTGCTAGGTGGCCCCAGATGGCTGTGGCTCATGCCTGAGTCCTGTGTGCACCCCGGCTTTCATGGTCCCCTCCGCACCAGCTCCGTCTCCTCTGAATATGAAGAGCAAAGCAGTCCGTCCACGCTCTGGGGCCCGGTGAAAACAGCATCATTGGGTTACACGCAACGTCTGAACAAGCTGCAGTCCTCACCAGTTTACATTCATCTTCCACACTTGCTCTCGAGGGCGATGCCTAACACACTTCAGGACAATGTAAATCGCATGGGCAGGGATACCGACAGTGGAATCCCAGGGTGTGACATTCGGGTGGGAGGGACAGAGGACACCCACCGAGCCGGGCCAGCAGCAGCTGGGTGCAGAGCTGGGGCCCCCAACTGCCACACGTGGGGTCTCTGCAGCCCCTGCTGAGGCTGAATCCCCATGAGCGGTTCCCGCTGGTGCCTGGTATGGGGCCTGAAGGCCTGCGATTTCTGGCCCCGTGGGGCTCCTCTCATGGATCTTTGTCTCTGGGTGGCGAAAGCCCTCCATACCGCACTGTCCCCTGGGCCTCGCCCGGTGCGTCCTCCTTCCTGCCCCTCTCCTTCCCTGGGTGGCAGCCTCTGCTCCCGGTCGCCGCCCGCCAGTCATCTGGGTAATGCAGAGGGTGTGTGAGTGTTAGGTCTCAGAAAGCTGGTACTGTGTTCATGGCTGCACTGGCAGGAAACGGCGTTTAGGGCCCTCAGTAGACACCTGTGCAGAATAGTTTTGTGCACTTCCTGGAGGGAGGTGTTGGATTCAGGGTGTAGGAATCTTCTGCATTAAATGCCTAGGGAAAGGAACATTCTGGAATGATTTTTAGTTTAGTTCTTTTTTTTTGGTACTGGGGCTCAAACTCAGGACCTTGCACTTTCCAGGCAGGCAGCGGAACCACTGAGCTAAATCCCTGGCGCTTTTGTTTGTTTTTAATTGGTACATTTTAGATATACACAATGGTAACATCCATCATAAGGAATTTGTACCTGTGCATAATTAGTTATATTGTTTCGAAGCGGGGTCTTGCTACTATGTTGCACAGGTTGGTCTCAAACTCATGGACTCAACGGGATCCTCCTGCCTCAGCCATCGCACCTGCTTCCTTGTGTGGTTTTACACTGGAGAACAGAAGGATAAAATTTGGTTAAAGTGAGGTTGTAGACAGGATTGTCTATGGGCACAGTTTCCTGTTTCTGGGCACATCTGCGGTTTAGTTGAAGCATGACTCTCGGGCACCGAGACAGGGCAGGAATATCCCTCAAACATTCCTCACGGCCTCAAGGTCATTGCTGCAGGGACCTCGAAAGCCTCGTGCTGCAGTTGGAAGCCCTGCAAGTCAAAGGGAGGCAGTGCCTGCCATGCCATGCTCATGCTGAGCAGGAACGTGTGATTGGGCTGCACTACTGATAGCTGTCATTCATGTGTTATTTTAATGGGGCTCCCTGTGCCCACCTGGAGCTGCCACAGGGGCTGAGCAGTGGCCAATGACCTGCTATAAATGGGGCGCAGGAAAAATCTGAGTGTGGCATTTGCTTAACTGATGAGGCTGAGACTGCCGTGACACAAAATACCTTCCGCTGCAAAGCAAATAAGGAGGGGAGCAGATGTTACTGGAATCATTTCAAGGATACAGACGTTTTAAAAAGGAAGAAGAAGGGCCAACTGATTGCTACCCATCCAGAGGAACCCAAGCTCTGCACACGGTGGACACCAAACTCGCACCCTAAAAATACAAGGTGCTTACATAACTTAGATATGTACTAGGTGTGCAATGATTTATGAAATGAAAATTGATAGGAAATTTAATAAAGTTGTACATCCCCTAAGAAGTCAAAGAAATGCAAATTAAAAGAACAGTGAGGAACAATTTTTGGCTTCTAGGTGATGTGACAGACTTACCCATTGGTAATGCTGCTGTGGGTCAGGGAGCATTCATTTGTGTAACACTTATGGGGGTGGGAAGCTTTCGGAAGGCAATTTCACAGTATTTGTTAAAAGACTAAAATGTTCATAACAACTACTCACCAATTTCACTACTAACAATTAGTGTTGAAGAATCACGTGTAAATAGATGGTTTATGCACAACGATATTTACAGAAATATTAAGAATGGTGGCTATCATAAACAAGTTGGATATCTGGGAGAGGAATAGTTCAGTACGTCATAATATATTTTACGAGAAAATTTTACACATGCATAAAAATAATTTTTATAGCAATGAAAACATGATGCTTATGATATGATATTGAACAAAAATATAGGATATATACCTGTGTAAAAGTTTATGCACAGAAAAATTTGTCAAAATGTTTACCACGCTTCCCAGCTGTTTGCATGATCTGTGGGTTTTTTATTTGTCATTTTCAGCTTTTCTACAATAACCATGTACAGATTTCTAAATGGATATTGTGAGCAAAGCACAGAAATTTCTGAAAGATCAATGACTTGAATTTAGAAATTGGGAAGGGAAGATGAGAAAGGACCTATGTGTGCATAAGAAATGCTCTTGCGTTTGAAGTTTAGAGCATTTTCCAGGTCTTGGGAAGTTGCAGCATTTGGAACTGATTGGATCCGCATAGACTTGGTGCAGCTCGGCAGGGACAGGCAGGAGCCCAGGGTGCCCGATGCTCCCAGCCCTGGCCTGGGGACCAGAGCCAGGCAGGTTCTCGCCAGGCCACCGGCGCACAGGGCGGACGCAGGGGCTCAAGGGCCTCTCCTCTGCTGCTGCCCACCTCCTGCAGATGCCCGGGGTGGGGTGGGGGCCCGACCAGACCGGGCAGGCTCGCCGGTCGATGCAGCTCAGCTCTGGAGGTGCACAGCCAGCCAGCCCCGAGGCTGTGTGACCTCGCGTGTCCCGATGACTCTCGTGACTCTCGTCCTGTGGGAGCTCTGAGGGAGGTCAGTGTGACTGGAGGACAGACTCAGAGTCCGGCCGAGGGGAGCCTGGGCTGAGGGTGCCTGTGCCCCACAGAGGGAGAGATTGTGGGGTGAGCAACACCTGCCGTCGGAACAAATGAGCAGTGAATGAGGTTTCATGAAAACAGAAGCAGAACAATCAAGAGCCACCGATTTAAAGATAAAGATTTTCTGAATCAGAAAATAATGCAGCGGCTTATGAATAAATATATGGAGGTCAGGACAAATTAAAAAGGCCGGGCACTGAGGAGGAAAAGATGGTAACTTGAAAAATCGGGAAGCAGAAGCGGTCTGTCTACACTGCATCTATGGTGGTGTCTCCTTATGGAGAAAAGTGTA
Organism: Heterocephalus glaber; assembly: GCF_000247695.1. The sequence continues at coordinate 10,764,681 of NW_004624798.1, read as the reverse complement.
CAAGTGAGAGTTTGAGGAGTGAGATTTTACTAAAGATCTCTTATGGTCTTATCATGTGTGGTTATTTAAAGCTAAATTTAATGATTTTGCTATTTCTCCGCTTAATTGAGTGTTAATTTTCAGTAATGATGAATTCTTTTCAAACATGTTTTTCTGAATTTCTTAGGAATGAGCTTGTGTTGTAAGAGACAGAACATGGTAGCTTGCCAAAGATCCCGGATAATTGTTTTAAGTGGTCATAATACGACCCTTGGCAAATAAGAGGCAGCTGCTTGGGAAAGAGAGCATTTCCTTCAAAGGTGAAAAATATATTGACAGCCTCCGAGATTCAGCAGGAACTGGTCTTTAAGATAAGGCCCACATAAATATTTTAGACACTGCCTGATGGCAGAGAGAAAAATGGTTGTCGGGAAATGGAAAAGGCTCATTTTCTAAGTTTGAGTGGCAATTTTCCCACAACTCTGTCACATGGATAGAGTCTCCCTGAAGCAGCCTGGCTGAGGGGAAGGAGGAAATGGCCAAGATAAATGAGATAACCGAAAATAATATTTATTTTCTGAGGCACACTATTACCATCTTAGAGTGGCTCTGCCATAGCCCTTTCTCCAAATATCGTGATGTGGATGACATAGGGCATTTGTTCCGGTCGTGGAAAAAGGGAGTCACCCCGCAGAAATGTCTTTGGCAAACTCGAGATCTCTCTACTCCGCACAGACTGCGACCACTCCTGGCTCTGGGTTGGGGGTGGGGGTGGGGACTGCTCACTCCCTGTCCCTCCCTGTGCTGGGGGCCTGACGAAGGAACTCAGACGTACAACCTGGCCTCGTCAGTTGGAGAGTAAGAATGACCTAGGGCTTGGCTAAAAACCAACTTTACTGCAAAACTCCTGCTTATATCGGAAAGAGAGGGAAAGACACACAGGGTGGAAGGTGTCTGTGCAAGGTGTGGCTTTGAAACTTAAAAAGCACTTTTGGGACTGCAGGTGTAACTGTGGAGAAGTGCTTCCTTAGTGGCTGCAGGGTCTGGGTTTGATCCCTGCCACTGGGAAAAGAAGACAGAGAAAAGTGCTTTGATATATATGTGATATTTTCACTACTATAGCCGATACTACATATACACTAATTTATATTATACTGTAATTGTCCCATCACTTGCCCCCAATGCTAAGTTTCTGCTGTTAGTATGAGATAAGACGGGAAGCAGTCTAGAAATTATGGGCCGTTTCCCCATCTCAGTCATCATATCATGAAAGTACCCTGCGGCATCGTTATGGTTTAGACCTGAGATGTCTCTCCACATCTCTGTGTTCAGAGGTAAGGCTGTAGAAAGTGATTGGGTCATAAGAGTTCACTTCTGCTGGGGATTAATCTGTCGCTGAGATGATGATCTGGTGGCATCAGTGGGAGGAAGCAGGTGGTGAAGGGAGTGGACTGCGGGCAGGGCCTTGAGGAGTCTCTGGTCCCCCTGCCTTTTCTTTGCTGGGTGGCTTCTCGCTCCCTCTCTGCCCTGCAGTGAGCAGCGTTCCTCTGCCATGCCTGTATCCCATGATGTCTCTTCCCATTACAGGTCCTAAGAAAGGACCTGACCAACCATGGACTGAAACCTCTGAACCCCTGAGCCAAGATAATCTCTTCTTTCTTGGTTTATTTCTGATATTTGCCAGTGTTAAAAAGCTGCTAGTCCTCTAAAGACATTGCATGCAAAATACACAAATAAGATGGCCAACAGCGTACGTGTGTGTACACAGGAGCATGTCGCCTTGCCCGTGTGTCCTGTTGGCTGGTTTTGGTCCAGGCTTCAGATCTGCATAGGCTTGGAAGGTTCCAGGGATCCAGCAGTCCCATTCTCCAGAGGCAAGCTCGGTCGGCATTTGTCTTCCTTCTTTAATGTTTATTTCAATGTGTATGTGTTCTATATGACACATACTGAACTAACCTGATTTTACTCACACAGTATATGTGATTATCCGATCCTTTCTAATAGCTGCATGGTAATTTGCTGTATGGATAGAGTCTACTTTCAAAACTTTTTATTAGTGAATATTTAGCTCATTCCAACTTTTACTTATGACACAATGGCTTAGGAGCTTCACAATGACATGTACCTTTGTTATGTTATTTCCACACAACAAATCCAAAACGTGAACTGCTTAGTATTATGTCCATTTAGGTTGTTGAGTGTGTTGCAATATTGCCATCCAGAAAACCTGTGCAGTTTATGTTCTGAGTATGAAAATTCCATGTGCACATAATTTCACCAGCATTAGGTTCTTTTACTTTTTAAAAATTTATAGGAATAATAGCTAAGAAGTGATTTTTTGTTGTTGTTGTTGTTACTGGGGATCGAACTTGGGACCTTGCACTTGCAAGGCAGGTGCTGGAACCACTGAGCTAAATCCCCGGCCCTAAGAAGTGATTTTGTTTTTCCCTTAACCGTTGCCTATCAACCAGTAGAAAAATAGAGTCAAATTTTACTTTTCAAAAGTTGACATGGGCCAGGGATTTAGCTCAGTGGTTTCGCCGCCTGCTGCGCAAGCGCAAGGACCCAAGTTTGATCCCTGGTACCAAAAAAAAAAAAAAAAAAAGGACATCCTCTACCGTGAAACAGTTTTCCCAGCATGCACCGTTTCCTCATTGCTTAGCAGGTGCCAAATGTGACCATTTTTCTCTCCGAGCCTGTTTGTGAGCTGTCCTTGTGTGCAGTGTCTTCCTGTGGCTGTGACAGGTGCCAGCTCTGGTCATCACTCCTGTGATCCCCTCTCCTCAAGGTGCGGTCTCCCCACTGCAGACCTAATCGAGTGGGAAAGGCTCGGTGCTGTCCGATGTGCTTGATGCTACTCCTGACGCGACTCACTGAGGGGAACCTATGGCTTTGTAACTTAACAGTGGTGATTTTTGCAGCTTTACAAGTAAATTCCATTTAAATTTGTCCATTACTTAGGGTTGTTTTCTTCCCCCCTGAACAATTTCCTTTCATTGCAGTGTGTATGATTTCATGATGTCTGGAGGTGTGAATTTCAACTGGTTCAAAGCAGAAATGTCCAAACTCGATAGTCATTGGACGTTGATAGTTGTTAAAATTTCCACCAAACACATTGTTTCTCTGCATGTTCAAGCTTGGATTTCAGAGTAATAATGGAAGACTTTTTTGTATGTTATGTTTATGGAGTCACACTGAACTTTATGAACAGGGTGAAAGGAATGTGTTTGAGATTTAAACCCTTGTGTATTAACATCTCAATGTTATAGTGATACAGAGTGGGTAGTAAAATGGCACTTCTCTCACTTTATGTGAGATTGATATTATGATATGTCCATGCAAAGAACTGATAAGAAATGGAACTGAGAGTAAATTTGGCATCAGTTATGCCAGTGACTAAGAGAATACGATTATCTAGAATGAGAACTTTTGAGTTTTTATCACACATCAGTGTCTAAGTCCAAGATTTTAATATGTAAGTAGTTATTCCTCTTGGACCAGAAATGTTTCATCTGGCAACATGAAGATGATAATATTCCTGTCCCACATTCAAAACAATTTGTATTTGACATTAAATCGGTGTATATTCTTTTCCTAATTCTTGTTATTATCCAAATCCTGTGCTTTTGCTGTTTAAGTAAAAGCTTAGGAATTTTAAATGGCTGTGCATGAAGATTCATATTAATTACATAATTAGATGGAAAGGCCTGGTTTTTGCATATATCTTTTTGTTTAAACTCATCTTCTGTAGTGAGAAACATACATTATTGAGAGACAAAAGTCCAGGAAAATGTGCCTAGTTAATATTTTGTCTTGCTTTCCATTTTTCTTTTCCATGTTCTTGATCTCATTTTTAATGCAGTATAAACTATATATGTATTAAGCTAGTGTCTGGGAATCTGCATTAAATACTAAATGAAAATGATTTCTACTTTACAGATGATGGAATTGGGTCACAGGGAGACTGAGTGGCCTTCTGAAGCCCATATGGCCACTGAATGGCTCCCAAAACTCTCCAGGACCTGAGTGTTGTCCCTCACCTTCATGTCCCTGCCCCCTGGGGCCTTTGCAGTCCTGCACTGTGTCTCATGGTCTTTGTCTCTCACGAGTACCAGCTTCCTGCAGCTGATAAGATGTGGCAATCCACGTTAGCTATCTGGGGCTTGGGGTCAGCTTTTCATCCTCGTGGCTCTGTGATCTTGGGTTCCAATTTAGATTTGCTGAGCTTCATTTCAGGCTCTGGGGAGTGAGGCTGATGGTGCCATCTGCTCTTCCTACCCATGGCTGGAGAGATGTACACAGAGAAGCTTCAATGTAGTGTGAAGTCTTGTGATAGACTGCATCAGCATTCAAAATTTTCACTATTTTCCCTTATGAAAGGACTTATATTTCTTCTTTGCACTGATGTATGATTGGGCATGTATTTTGGTTTGATCAATGAACTATGAGCAGAAATGATATCCTTTGTTATAAGATTTTTGATTTCTTTTTTTCTCCTGGCTTTATTCTATTTCATTTTTGCTTACAAACCAGCCAGTTCTTTTCTGAGCTCACTTCTTTTTTTTTTTTTGCAATTAGTTGCCAAACATGGTTAAGGATAGCCCACATACAGTTTTAAACAGGCTCCCACTGTTAAAAGAAGAAACTACAAAGGCCTTGTTGCAACAAGGGATAATAAAAACAGACAAAATATCTTGGACATGAACAAAGGTGTGGCCCTTAATTCTATTTGTTAAAATTGATAGAGGCGGCATCCACTGAATTCTTTCAACTGGTTGAAATTTTTCATGGAGAAGAGTCTAAAGTCATGGCTCCTGGAGTCCTGAGGAGCTAAGATAGATGGGAGGAATAATCTAGAAACAACTGCTGTTGTCCGTGGTGTGTCATGCTTCTTTGAGCCACTCATGAGGGACCCTTCCTTCTTATCCATGGTTTCCATTCACACAGTTCCAGTTACCTGCAGCCAATTGTGGTCCAAAAGCAGTACATGAAAGATTCCAGAAATGAATCACTTATATTTTTAAAATGATGCGCCATTGTGGAATCTTGCCTGGTCTTGCTCCATCAGCTGGGGATGTGAATCCTGTCTTTGTTCAATTCACACAGCCAGCTGTTCATGGTACCTGCCTGTTAGGCAGGGTAGCCACATGAACGATCAGGTTGACCATCCCAGTACCCCACTGCTTGTTCTCAAGTAACCCTTATTTTATTCTATATGGACTTCAAATGCAAGACAGTCATGCTGAGAATTTTGTTTCCCTATATGTTATATTTCTGTCTTCTTAGTTATCATTAATCTTTTATTATGCTTAATTCATAAACTGAGCTTTATCCTAGGTATGTATGCATGGAAATAACCAGTATCTATAGGGTTTGGTACAGGGGGTTTGGGCATCTCCAGGAATCTTGGGCTGTATCCCCTGCAGATAAAGTGGGGGTGCTGTAGTCAAGAGAGTATCTCTACCTTTCTCAGCTAGATAAGGAGACAGGAGATAAGCTTTTCAAAGCTTGATCCCACTGCTGCTCTCTATCATAGGCAGACATCAGGATATGAAAGTTGCTCCTGTTCCGGGAAGGTCATGTGCTCTAATGCCGCCCTAAAGAGCATAATGGAGAAGGACTCCAGAGGACGTGGAGGAGAGTGCTGCTCCCCAGGGAGAAGGGCATCGATCAAGAGCCACTTCCTGCTCTCTGGACCGCGAGGGTGCAGCAAGGAGACAGAATAAGCAAAAGCATGCCGCAGCTTCACCCCCGCAGCCCCGAGCGCGGAAGTATGGGATCGAGGCACAGGCCGGGCTGTCTGCTGGGCTCCGCTCTCTTCCTGGCGCGTGTGTGGGGAGTGTGTGTGTGTGTGTGTGTGTGGTGTGTGTGTGGCCAGGGTGCAGGGACGGGGCATGACAGCTGGTTTTCTGTGTGTCTGAAAGAACAGCAATCCTATCGGGCTGGGGCCCTGCCACTTAGCCTTACTTCCTCAGGGGCCACCTGTTCAAACACAGCCGCACTGGGAGGCAGAGGAGCCATGTTTGAATTTTAGGGGCCACACAGCTTGCGGTGTTTATAATTTTCTGCAAGGTGGGTGTGCAGTTCATGAGGGCGAGTTTGCAGTAGGGAAGGGCCACGTACAGTTGCTGCCGGCCTTCTTTCTTCCGTGGCTTCCTGGGAGGAGGGTGGGGTGGGGAGGGATGACTGCGGGCTTTCCAGTCTGGTGTCTGAATCCAGTGTGGATGGAGAGGGCACGCAGGACCTCCTGTTGCCTCTCTCCCCAGATGTTGAGCCTCAGGCCCTGGAGGGACGATGGTGCTGTTGGGCTGTTTCCTGGTGTATGAAGAGAGGATGTAAATATCTGTGACTCAGAGAGCGCTCTGTGATTGTTACACCGAGGCTCAGTTTGTTTGTTTTGTTTTCCTTGCTGTGCCTCTTAGCACCTCCCCAGCCGGAAGGACTATAGTCTATTTGAATCCCACTGACATCAGGCCTGGCAATAGGGCTGGCTTTGTTTGGCTAAGAAAATGTGAACAAGAGTGCTGCTGGCTGTTTTGCTTGGAAACTTTGTGCTGGAGTGTGTTCACTGAGAGCTGGCTGACACCTGGGCCGAAGGCTGCTGTCAGCCTGTGTGCTGCTCAGAAGAGAACAGTGAGCAGAAACAGGCTGAGCCCTGGACCAGAAAGGGTGCAGTGGAACAGAGCTTTTGTTGCTGTGGGCCACTGTGGTCCAGGATTGTTTATCCCAGCATGACCCAGCCCAGGCAGGCTGCAAGCATCGACTATGAATATGGAAATTCATGTTTCCTGTAGTGTGTGAGTTACGTTCAATTTACCCAAATAGACCAAAGAAGTAGACACCACTTATTTTATTGTCTAGGATGTTGAGGTGAAGACTGAACTGTAGAAAGGTGCATTTTCATATCAAAAACCAACCCAAAGAAGAATTGAATGACTTATTTTACTCCAATGCTAGTGCTGTATGATCAGTGAAACTGTTTTTAATCAACATAAGTTTAATGTCTTAAAATGAAGAGTATGGATTTTGAAAATAGTTCTCTCTCTGACTGTGTCGTGACTCTGTCTACCTTTGGTACCTGACTGGGGTGGGGTACAGTGCATTATTTCTGCTTCTACAGAGAACAAACATGCTGACTCTTGCAGTCCTGTTTCATTATAATAAATTTGAGATGACTTCAGCAACGTTTTCTATGAACTGGCCAAAGCTATTAAGAGGCTAACTCTACTTTTTCCTAATTTAAATTCAATTGATGCTTCAGCCTGAGCTCTCTGGCTTATCTGGTCTTCATTACAGGCTTGTTAAACTGTGAAAAAGTAATACATTTTTGGACATTTACACCATTACATGTAATATTAATTGCCAAAATGTACTAATTAGCTAATTAGAATAACTGTTTTTTGTGTATATATATCATTTTACTTACTCTAGAGTCTGTTCTGGGTGGTGTTAAGAGTGGAGAAAAAAAATGTTTGTGTTCTAATGGAAAGGGCCATGATCATCAGTATTCTTTTCAACTCACACCAACTAAAACTCCTTTAGTAACTCTGTCTCCAATCCCTCAAAATCCCGGGTGCTTATTAGTAGCCTTCTCCAGCCAGGTTTTGGCACTGGGTGTGGTATTGCGGGAGAGAAGTAGAGTGGACTTACTGGGCACTGCAGACAGGATCCATTGATCTTCCAGCAGCAAACACCTGGTCAGCGAGCCTCTCGCTTGCCAGTAGTCCCCCATGGAGACGTCTGCAGGCAGGGAGCAGGAGCAGCTGAGCCTGGGGAGGCGCCCACAGGCTGCGGTAGAATTGCAGGACAGTCCATCTACCTGCATTAAGACATAGGATAATTTGTCAGCAGAAAGACCCAGGCCAATCGACAAGATTCTTTTTCTCTTATTTTTCAACAACTCCAAAGCCTTGAGTCCTCTGTTAAGTTTGTGTCAAGTGAGTACAAAATACTGTTCCAATGCAAACACTCGCTTCTGTGGATGTGAAACATAGATATTTACTTCAAGTTCATTATGATGTGAGAAAGATAAAATTTAAGATGGTTTTATCATCAAAACAGAATAATTCTACTTAGTCTTACTCTTGGTTCCCAGGACTCATGAGTATCACAGTCTCCGTCAGTCCAGATCAGGGAGAACCGCAGTGGGAGCTGAGCCTGCAGGGCCAGAGTACAGATATCTGAAAATAAGTGACTTCTTCAAAAAATTGAAAAAAGCTATTTCTCCTGGAATAAAATTCATGGAGATTTTAACTGCTGTCCTCAAGCTTCTCGCTGCTTACTCACATTCCAACTTTGCTGTTTATTTAGCTTTGTGCTTTATTTTCATTTTAATAAGTTTACATTCTCCAGATATTTAGAGATGGTAAATCCTTATCACGAAGCGTTCCTGCAAGGCCCTGAGGATGTGTCAGTGTTCTTGTCCGTATTTATTCAATGCCTGAGTCTCTCTGTGCACATTGGGTTTTAGCGATCAGCTAGTATATTTTTACTGACCGCTCACCTGAGCAGTTTCTTATACAATGGCACAGCCTGTATTTATTTCGGTGCTCATTTTCAATGTTGACATCCTCCACAGTGTGAATATGGCATTGTTAAGGAGAATTAGAGCTTCTCATCAGTATGTATTGAATGAAGTAAGTGTAAGTAAGTGCTTAGCATTGGGAAAAAACTAAGATTTTAAGTTAAGAGATATTTAACCAAAAACCTGATAGTCTGTGTCACTGATCTAATGAGGGGTATAGCATACATGTCTTTTAAGGGTGTGTAGTATGTATTCACTATAGCGTTAGTATAGGAGTCTGGGGAAATGTTGGGAAAAAGACAATCAAATATGAAGACATGTCAAGGTGGTTTTAACTTGGTTTGTAAATGATTGAGAATATTTAACAACATTAGAAGTGATTACAAGTAACTGTATCAAACTACGGATCTGGAAAGGCTCTCAGCAGTCACGTTGTTCAGCTCTAAATTTTAGAGATGAAAAAATGTCCCAGACATACCCAACACCACAGCACAAGGAGCGAGGCAGCCTTGGGTAAAGACTTGAGGTGACCCGTGCACTTCCGTTTGAAGTTGACTCCTATGTTCTTTTTTTTTTGGTGCTGGGGATCAAACTCGGGTCCTTGTGCTTGCACAGCAGGCGGTGAAACCACTGAGCTAAATCCCTGGCCCTGACTCCTATGTTCCTAAAAGTCGCAGCTCAGTAGATTTATTAGGGAAATCAATGCTGTTGCACAATCTGTTTTCCTTACGAGATCAGATAGACATTGGTGAGCATTAAGACCCAGTAAAATGTTGATTATCTTTGAAAAAAACTCTAAAAATCATAGTTTTACGGAGAATTAGTAGACATTAAGAAACTGATATTTAATTTTCCAAGGTGTGATTTCTTAAAGTTCTCTTCAACTGCTCTGTAATCCACAATTTCTTTCCATGTGCAATCATTTTGCTCATTTACTAGACTAAATAGTTGGATAAAGAGTCTTATCAAAATCCTATTATTCTATTATTTGTGATATGTGAGAATATCTGTTACCATGAAGTGAGTGGCAGTTATTTTTCGAATGGCTCTTGAAAACAGACAGGAACAGACTTGTCTATGCTGATTTCTCGACATCATTCCCTCTAAGAGACCCGGTTTTAGGGGAACTGGATCAGCATGACACCCCAATGTCTCCCACCACTTTACCCCACTCCTGGCAAGTACAGGGGTTGATTTCATTGGAGAACTTGGGAAAAGCAAACTCATTTTTGCTTCAGTTCCAGCCTTTCTTTCTCAGGGGCCAGCTGGCCCTGGAAGCAGAAAGTCTTCACTCTACTGGCCAAAGAGAGGAAATTTTCCATGCTGCATGGCAAGCTCCGCCTACTTCTTGGGTTCAGTTCACAGGTTCATCGCACCTCTCACAATGGTCTTTGTCCTCTATCTCAGTCTTCAGGGCGGTAAATGTGATATTTTCATTAATTTCCCTTTCTTACATGTCTAAAGACTTCAACAAATGCTCCTGACATAGACTAATACAAACCTAATTCACAAAACTACGCTATTGAAAATGTCACCCCAAAACCATCATCAGGAGGAGGACTCCTGCTTTACCCCTCTCTGTGTTGGTGACCTCCTGAGTGGGCAGCACGCTGGCTGGTTGTTAATGAGATTTCTCCCCTAGACACCTTCTTGGTGTTGAAACTCCCGTCTGGTTCCCTATGTTAAGATCCTCCACCTTGAACCTTCTGGGAATTAGTGCTGAGCGCTCTCTCCCTCCCCAACAGCAACCCAGCACATCCTGCATCCAGTAGGACCCTGGCTATCTCACACCTGTAGGGCTCTTCCTGAAAAGGAGTTCACATTTAATATTTACTTATGTTTATGTCCACATTTTTCTCTCCTCCTAAGACTGTTCTCTTTGGACTCAGAATCTCCCTCCCTTACATTTCTGTACTAGACTTTCCCCCAGCCCCGGCTCACGTTACATCCACACGTGGACCTAGATTTCTGTGTAGTGCATATAGCTATATTTTGTGTCATTGAGGGTGACTCTATGCTACTAAGTGTTCACTGAGCTTTGGTGAAGAGAGATTTTTCTTCATCTGTTGTACTTTCCTCATTACAACTACAACTTCCAGTATTTCGCATCCTGCCCATCTTTGCTTGGAGTGTAGTGCAAAGCACCAGTTGAAATTTCTTCCTTTAGAGCCCTCCTGTCAGGCAGGAAAGATTTCTCAAAAATATTAGAAAATATTCAGTGCTCCATTTGGCAATGCAGTGTGAAGTAGTATGACCTTAAGGAAAATTTCCAGGATTCCTAAGTAGTGATGAAATTTAACAGTGTTGGAGGAATCATATCCACGAGGACTTGAAATTCAGGCTGGCTGTTGGAGTCAAATTAAACTACAGGTCACAAGTCACTTTCCCACAAGGACGTCCTGAGACACAGGCGTGGGCTGTGGTGTCACCGTGTGGACATCACTGTGTGTACTCACACAAACCTGGGTGTGGCCACTTGGTGCCCCCAAGAGATGCAGTGTCCCAGAAATCCATGTAGCTGCTAGCTTGATGGCATCTTGCTTTATAGTAAACTATCTTTTTTTAAGTAGAAGGAGCACACTCTAAAATAATAATAAAAAGCATGGTAAACACATGAGCAAATAACACAGTGTTTGTTATTGTTATTATTATGTGCTGCACATAATTAATTACAGGTCTACTCATTACAGGCTGGCAGTGCCGCAGGGCTTGGCACCAGCGTCACGTCAGGCAGGTGAGGAATCCCCGTGCTCCATGTCACTGGGTGACAGGAACTTCTTTGGTCCATTACAACCCTATGGGACCATTGCCGCATGTGGAGTCTGTCTGTGAGACTAACCGAGCAGATTTAAATGGTGACGCCAGCGCCATGTGGCTTCAGTGACAAGGCTCAAGTCACTCACTGACTGCGGCAGAGTTCACTGCGCATGGACTGGGCTGAGAGGACGTGAACCGCTCTGGGCCCGCTCCCCGCCTGTGAGCTTTGGAGACTGGAGTGACCCACAGGTCAGGCCAAGGGCAGAGAACAGGGTGCTCAGGGGAGACTCGGACTGACACGCCGAGTAGGGTCTGGCCAAATGGGGAGAAAGAGTCTTAAAAGCCAACCACTGGTTTCATTTTAAAAATTAGTTCTAAAAGATCAACAAGAAATGAGTTATTGACTGTGTGCTGACATTTCAGGCCATGAAGGGACCTGAAGCAACACAAAGGTACCTTTCTATATGCTGATAAAATTGAGTGACATTTACCTGGGAAAAAGATACTAATCATACTTCCCCTTTCTTAGGGCTATGCGTCTTTCCTAAAGAGTTTTTAACTTATAATGCCTGGTTTTGCACTAGCTGCTTATTGGGCAGTGAGGCCAGTATCCAAGTTGACCCTTCATAACCAACAGTGTCCTCTCAGGATGATTTTGTGTATATTTTGTCAACAGTATCCAAAAAGGTAAGCTGAAATTGAGTCATGTTCCAGAGTTAATGATGACAGAGTAGTGTTTCTAAAACTTTGTCACATCTTTGTTCGTCATGTGCTAGTGGATCACGGAGTGAGTCTTCACTCATGCCCTGTAATTGTCACATACAGCAGCTTTGAATTCAGCGTGGCTCACACGTACCTTCTGTCTGTTCACTTCGATAAGTGTTGAGAGTGTTAGAAAAGGCCGCAGGTGTTTGGATTGCTTTGAAGAGTTGTCAGATCTGGGCCCTGTTTTCCAGGTCCTTCCTGGCGGTGATGTGCTGGAGTGGAGTTGTGTCTCCGCCTTGCCCTCGAGTCTCGCATTAGGCCTCCTTCACTTCGGACGGAGACCGGGGCCCTGAGACATCTGATTTCGTGACCCTGCTGTCCGTGACCAGCACCATTATTACGGTTGGCCCTTTGTCAACTTGTCTCCTGTGGGCCTTTTTACCAGTCTTTTCAATGACAATATTTTCCTATATATTAAAAAACAGCATATTAAAACAGCCTTGAAAGATCGAGTCTTAATTTCTGTTACTAGCAATTATGCCAGATTTTGCCACTTGGACCATCATTTATTTTAAAAATGTATGGTGTCAGTCATATTGGTGCAGTGCGAAAAGATGAAATAAGCCGAAGTAGGTATGAGGACGTTCTTCTTCATGTAACATCAGACTGGCCCAGTAAGCAGAAGTTGGGAAATGCACTTATACACTTTACGTAAAACCATGTTCCTGCCATGCTGGGCTCCTGTCTCTTATTCTGACAGGACTTCGATATGTTGGTTTTTCTCTTGAGATCTAGCCAACCTATGTTGCTTTGCTGGCTTTCATCTCTCTGGCAATGTGTAGCATTTAATGATTAAATTTCAGTGGGGATATGTGTGAACACTACAGCTGAACTGCTCCACGGGGAAGGAAATTATCTTAGCAATATTTGTTTTCTTTGACTTAGCAAGTAGCAAAATACTAACTTCCTGTTTCAGTGAGCAGAATAAATTAGGATTAGACATATCTTATTAAATTTAGTTATGATGGTGACCCCGCTGTTCGGTGGGCTTCAATTTATTGTCCGTAGTACATTTTTCTCATGGAATCACTCTTAACACACTGTTTAACCATTGACCAGCATGACCCTTCTCATGTGGAAGGAGCATTGCCCCCTCTTTACCCTAAAGACACAAACACATGAGCACATGCTACGCATATGAAATCATTGTTATCTTGTTAAAATCTTTCTTTCCAAAAGGGGTCCTGCCTAGTGCTTCTCTACACAAAGTGAGATGATGACAGAGACTGTGCTCTGTAGAGCACGACTGCGGGCAGTGCGATCAGCAGAACTTGGTGAACGAAAATATTTTGTCCATTTGCTTAAGCCCTGTTTTCCCTATAGGGGAAAAGAGAACAGCATATTCAATGAGACACAAGGAAATTGACTAGGAGAGCAAACAGGTTGGACATTAAAGAGCAGCAATTAAAAGCGAAACACTGGCAGCCCGTCTCAAGATTGGAGATGCGTAAGTGCCTCAAGGACAGAGCCTGGTTTACCGCCTCTCACGCCCCAGCCCAAGTCCCCAGGGATGCTCAGGGAAGCCCTCGGTGAGAGCAGGAATCACCTTGGATGTGGGGTGTGGGGAATTAGGCTGCACTCAGCCCAGCAGGAGCAGCCATCTCCCAAGGCCGATTGCTCATAGTGAGTGTCCTTCCAACAGAGCAGAGAGGGTGCAGAAACATGCCAGTGATTGAAGAAGAGAGTGCTTGTTAAGTTAAAGACCAGTTAAATTCGACACACTGAAAGAGATACAGACATGGGCAGGCCTTGTGGGCTGTCCTAGCTGGTGAAAAAGGAAATAAAAACTGAAAATGGAAGTTATGTAATAAAGAACCATTTATGTTGCTTCTGGGAGAAGTTCATGTTGCAAAAGCACAGAGTTTCACAGTGCCTGGACACACTTTCTGGCCCAGTGCAAAGGGACACTGCACTGGACGCTGAGGACCTGCCTGGGGGCTTCGAGTGTGGTGTGACGGGGCTCTCCTGACTCGGAACAGGGGCTTTCAGCATTTCCCAACCCTGACGGGTGTCCCCTCGGATACCACACAGACCTTCCACCTGCGGCTTTAAAAACTGGATTTCAAATGAACACCATCACACTCGATTGCTTTGTAATATTTCTATTTTCTTTTATTATTGCAATGCAAAATGAGTTGTTTGTAAGCCAATAAATTGATTTTATGACTCATTAACAGGTTGTAACCTATCAGTTTGAAAACCAGTGTGGCTCTCAAAGGCACAGGAAAGCAAGCTGTGGCCAATAGTTCAGTGTTAAAGTAAGGTTTATTAAGAGTCCTAGGGAGCCCTGGGCACACAGTGTTATGGGGCTTCTTTAGGATGGGCCCCGCTCACTGACGACAGCAGCCTCGGCAGGCAGTAGCCTGAGTGGCCCCTGTGATGGCCCTGAACCCATGCCATGGGATAGGACGGGTTTTATTCTTAGGGGTGGATTGTGTCCTATGGCTCAGTCCACCTCAAGAGGACCTGTAGAGTGGCCCGACCTGGCCTCACAGGCCGTTTAAAAGCAGAATTAAATTCTTCTGGCAAGGAGAATAAGTTAAAGATACACTTCCCTCAAAGCCTTCAGGCAAGAACTCAGCCCGTCTCGCACCCGGACTTCAGCCTGGGAGCCCTGAGCTGGGATGGCCATGGCACCACGCTTCCGCCCTGAGGAAGAGGGGGTGATGTCTTCCTACCCCATGCCAAAGGTGGGCATGGTTTGTTTTGAAGTAATGGAAAGTTAACGGAACAACCAAAGTGCATTGCCATTCTTAATTATTATCAAAAGTTGCGTCTCACAGCTGTCCCAACAGGCAGGAAAATGCCATCCATTTTAGAGTATTACTTAATTACAAAGCAGAGTGTCAAACGAGGAAGATTTTCTTCTTCATCCTTCAGTCATTTTATTAATTAGGGTGCTGCTTTGTGAACTCTGTTGATAATATGTATTATTCTTACGCCCCGCACGGACACACCTGGACTTGATGGGCCTGTTTCTTTCTCCCCAGGTTTCACTTTTACTAGTACCTATTTGCAGCATGTCATGGGCACACTCATGGCGGGGAGTTGGTTCATGGACAAAATACATCTTGGCCCCTTTTCCTGTCCCTCCCTGTGTCACTTGGTTCCTTGCCCTCTGCAAAAGATCAAGCTCCCTGTCTCCTGCCATCCAACTCTTAAGTTGCTCTTTTTTATTTACTTTGGGTTTCTCACGTAAGAGAGACCATGCGATCTTGACGCTCAAGTGTCTGAGTTACTTCACTTAACGTTATGATCTCAAAGTGCAACCACGTTCCTACTGGAACTCCAGTGTATCTTTCTTTAGGGCAGAGTAATGCTCCACTGTGTGCAAACACCACGTTTTCTTTATCTGCCATCTGCTGGTGGACACATAGGCTGCTTCCAAGACCATCTCTTGTGAGTTGTTGACCTTGGTGTTTTATTGCCCAAGCTTGCACCCTAACATGAAATACTTTTTCAACTTCATACAGATGGAACCATACAGTATGGGCTCTTTTGTGCCTGGTTTATAGTGTGGAAATGTGTAGGACTTGTACCTATGTAAACACTAATCTATTTGTCCATTCTGTTTTGAAGGCCTTTGGGCCGTTCCTGTTCTGTTGCAGGAATGCTCTTGCATGCACTGTGTGTTTCTGAGCAGCATTTCTATCTGCTGTCTGCTCATGAGTAGAATTGCTGGGCCTCACAGACACTGTAAGTAATCACTGGGTAGAGATGCTGATCTTTAGGTAATTTGTTATATACAAAACCAAGCCAACAAAAGAGAAAACAAAGAAAACCCAAACCCCCAAACCAACCAAACAAAACCATGCAAAACAAAACAAAAGCCCTAGACACAGGCGTTACCCAGGCACGCTCCCACCGGCCGAGTCTCAGCATACCTTGTTCCTTGGTCCGCACGCTTGGGCGCATGTGGCACATTGGTATTGTAATCTCTGGCACTCTGGGAGATCAGTAGCTGCCTCAATGAGGTTCTCATTCACACTTCTCTGTTTTCATTTAGAGTTGAGCAGTGTTTCCCAAGCCTGTTAGACCTTTGGTTTCCCAAGGTGGCATAAAAATCTCTCACCCATTTTCTCTTGAATGTCTTATTCTTAATTGATTGATGAGTTCTCTGTTTTTCTAGATATGAAAACTGTTTCTTAGTTTATTGTAACAAATGAATAACTTGCCTTTTCATGCACTTAATAAGTCTTGGCAAACAGAGGCTCAGATTTATTAAACATCAGTGCTTTTGCGTCTTTCTCTACAGTAAGATCATGAGTGGATTTTTATATTATGATTATTCATTTTATTGTTGTAGTATTTCAATTTCTATTCATGCTGTGGCCATCGTTGATGCTTGTCACTGGGGGGATGTACGTGTAACTGACCTCACTGTTCTTATCTGCCCCTCTGTGTGTGGAGCTGCTCTGTCATATTTCAGCTGTACACACATGAGCTCCTCTCCCATATCAAAGGTGTGCCTGTCTCCTGCTCACTAATATCGGTACGTAAGTTAACTGAAACTATGATACATCTTGGTATTCAGTGTATGAAGCTGTTCCTATATTGCTTTTTATTTTTCTTCAGTATTGGTTCTATTTCCCCTATGTTTATGTCTATTTTTCTTTCATTATTAGTGTCTATTAATTTTACAAAATATTCAGTTTCAGTCTACACATATATTTTGATCATATCCATTCACCTATTACCTAATGTTGACATTTACAATTTAAATTTCAATCACCAAGGTCAGCATATAAAAAAGAAATAGGCTGAAGTTCTGATTCCATTGACCGGTGGTTCAGTTTGGGGAGAAAGTCATATTCCAATCCATACTCATGGTGAACCCCTCCATGGGTTTAGGTTTTCTTTAATTTCTCCCAGAAATGCTTTTAGCTCTTTAGTATAGAAGTTTTATACATCTGTTGTTATACTCATTGTGTTGGCATTTAATATATTTAATGCTATTGAAAAGATTATTTTAATAGTTTATTTCTGTTAATATTAAAATACCAAAATGCAATTAATTTGTTAAGTTTACCAGTTTTGGTAATTTACCTATAGAAACTTAGATTGCATGTAAGTAATGGCAATTTTAACATTTCGTCTTCTTTTTTTAAATTTTAAAACTTTTATTTATTTATTTATTTTAACATTTCTTCTTCTTACCATACAGTACTAGTTGAAATTCTAATACAATGTAAAATTAAGTGATGATAGCATATGACCTTATTTTTTCACTGAGCCATCTCAGAATAAAAGAATTCAATATTTCATATTAGTTATGATTTTCTTAAAAATGTCTTTTCATAAATGGATATTGAATTCTATCCAAAGCCGCTTGGCTTTCCTTCATGTGGCCATATTAACTCTGCCACTTATTCTGTTAATGGCATGGAGTGCATTGGCTTTGGAATGCTAAAGACTACATTCTTGGGATGTATTCAAAATTTAAATGTTCTACTTGTTTTGTTCATAGGGCCAGCCCTCCACACCCATAGGCTCTGCATCTGGGGAGTTAAATACCTACACATCAAAAATATTAGAAAGCAATGTTTTACATTTAAAATGAACATAGACTATTTGTCTTGTCCTGATTCCCTGAAATATGGCACGACCACTCTTCCCATCACATTTGCATTGTGTCGGACGTTGGCGGTGATCTAGGCGTGATGTAGGGGAGGAGGTGTGCAGGTCCATGCGAAGCTGTGCCTTTGGACACCAGGGTCCCAGGCCCAAGGACTTTAGTGGTTAGTGTCCGAGGGTCCTGGGACTGCTGGGGTACTGTGCTTTGTTTGGGGAGCGTTCTCCTCCAGGAGTGCTCTTGTGAGGACCATCGGGATTTGAGTTAGGCAGAGTTCTCACCCCTCATCCGGCACTGGCCCCATTTCCCCCTAAACATGCAGCCCTTTGCGGCACTGGCATGGCTAGGGTCACCGTCCTGCTGGAAAATGCTCTGCTTACAGGCTCACTTTCTCTCACAGTCACAGGACTACTCAGATTTTCTATTTTTAATGTCGTTGTGATGAGTTAAATTCTAAGACTTCTTCTCACTCGTCTGTATGTTTTAATATATCACATATTTGGCACGTGTATTTCATAATGTCTTTTCACCTTAGTGCTTTAGAAACTATAGTGACACTGCCTTTTAAGTTTTATTTTTAAAATTAAAAAGAAACCTTTTATTAGTACATGTGTGCAGTACCCAATAAGTACATTCCGTGTAGGGAATTTGTACATGTACAGAACACATCTTAATTCTTTTCTTCCTTCCACCCCTTTTATTTTGTCAGCATCAGATTCATTTATTTATCTTATGAGACCTGTAAAGTTAATTATCATATATGCAGATTAAATATCAGCTCTTCCCCTTCTAGATGTCTTCCCAAAAGAGCTAAAGACATCACCACAGTGATGTATGCACACCCTTGTTTATAGCAGCACAGCTCATAGTAGCTAAATCTTGGAAACAGCCTCTATGTCTATCAGCAGATGAAAGAATGAGGAAAATGTGGTTTTTATATAGCATGGAGTACTACTCTGCTGTAAAGAAGGACAAACATGGGTCATTTGTAGGAAAATGGATGCACGTTTTGAGTTTTACTAATATTTACTTGGAAATTCTGTTTTCCTCAGCAGTTTCACTGAAAGTTTGTTAATTTTGTACATTTTTCTCTTTTATTGTATCTTTCTTTTCATTAATGTTTGCTTCTTTCTACTGTTTAACTTTCTATTTTATCTTGAATATTACCTAAACTCCTCGATCTTCATCATTTACTCTTTTCTAGTTTATGTATGTGATGTTAAGCATTTACATACTTTCTAAGTATTGATGTAACTGCACTATGTCTCATGGCATATTTTCATAGTTGTCACTTTTAAATATTTCCCAATTTTATTGTGACTTTATATTTGGCATGGATTATTTATGTCTACAAACATATTTCTTAATTCCAGATGTTTGGAAAGATTTTAGCTATCTTATTTTTAAATTTACTTCTAGCTTAATTCTGTCTTAGTCTTCCACCTCAGGGGTGGAAAGCTCTCCGATACTATCCTTTCGGGCATTGCTCTGCCCTTCAGTTGACAGAGAATAGGTCCTTTCATTGTTTTAATTCTTCCTTTGCACCTGCCATTTCTTGGTGCTTCACTCTGTGTGTATCATCTCGGCTAACCCTGCAGTTCACTGATTCTTTCTTCAGCTGGGGCTAACCTGCTAGCACACAAAGTGCTTAATTTTGCCTATTTTTTCTATTATTTCTTGTCTAGATTTCCTAGGTTGTGTTTTATAGTTTTTACTTCTTTCCTGAAATTCCCAGTTTTTTTTTTTTATATTTATGTAGAGCAAGGGCATTCATTTTAAAGTCTGGAGGACAAGGCTTTAATCACCAGACCTAAAGAGATACTTTCCTGTCTTGTGCTTCTGCTGGTTTCCAATCACATCTTGTCCACACATGCACATGGTGACACTGCTTTTGAGCCTGGCATTGTTTGCAGTGTTGTATGAAGAAGCAGCTCAGTGCTTGGAGCTGTTATCTTGCTCTGCACACAGCTTGGGTTTGTTTCTGCTGGGAGATCTAGCAATCTGGAAGCCTGAGCCAATTGCTCTCAGAGGTCACCTTTGTACAATTTCACAGCCTGGTAGGGCTCACCTTTGGGCAGCGGTTGTGTGGGGTCCCTTTGCATTTCTAGTTCACCTTTATTCCCAGGCCTAGCCCTTGGGTGTCACAGTACAGACAGATGGGGTCCCGAGGACCCCTCTCATGGAGGACATTGGCTCAGTCCCTGCCTTCTCTGCCCCAAGAACTGGTCCAAAGCTCGGCTCCATCTCTCGGCCTCTCAGCCATGTCCTCCGAAGTCATCAATGCCCTGGGAAAAGTCAGCAGCACAAGGAGGATGCCATACTACCCTGTCTGAGTCTCCATGCTCTCCGTTTTGCATTTTATAAACTTTTTATTGTCTTTCAGGCCATCAATTATATTTTAAAAAATATTTCACTCAGGACTTTTAGCTGTCCTCATGGACTGGTTCCATTCCCCACCATTACCAGAATTATATTTTCAAAACCTTTAGTTTATGGTAGTTATAGCTTACTAAAATGAATGCTAATAATAAAACTTTATATGAACCTCCACACTTATGTTGATACATATAAAATATATGTACATATACAAGTACCACATAAATCCTCTCTTAAGTGAGAATATTTAATTGCTTTTCCCTAAAAAATAACCCTCTTTCAGGTGATAATTGCTTTTTCTCTCCCAAACTGAAATAAACTCAGCTGTTTACCCTTCTAATAGATCTTGTAAACTAACTACAGCTGCAGTTTTGGCCTCTTTTTTAAGGCCTTGCGTCAAAAGCTCTGGTCTAGATGGATTTGCGATGTCGTTTTAATGACTGCCCACTGGCTTTGGAGATGGCAGCTGGTCGCTGAAGTCAGACCTCCTGCACTCGCTTTGGGGAGCATCCTGTTTATCTGATAACTTTGACATTTACTCTTGAAAATGTTGTTTTCCTTTCTTCAACGTTAATATGAAAATCTGAACCAGGAGATAATTTGTGATTGTTCTGGGTGTGAGCTTGGTCCATGCCCTGTTCGGTGCTGCTTTGGTGGGGTCAGTGAAATCGGCACAGTGCTCGGCTGGCACTGTTCTGAGCCTGCACCCACCCTTCTTATGGATGCCGCCTTCAGTGCAGATTCGCAAAAATCTGCAGCCGTATTTAGAAATTAGAGGGTTTGTAGAAAGTTCCAGGCATTATCTGAAATGCATGTCGAGGCCCAAAGTGTTTCATTTTAATTAGTAAAATGAATATGTTTTCCTCACCTCATATTTGAAAGCTGACCAGGATTTGCAAGAAAATAGTTAACCTGGGGTAGATGGAATGTGTTTGAATAAATGAGCTTATGAATTGAAAATTTTATGAAGAACCCTCTCCCAGTCAGCTTTGTAAGCCAATCACATGTGGTCATTCATTAAAGTGTGCGATGCTACCTAGAAACATTTAGGCTATTGCTCTTCAAAATATCAGAACAGGAGAAAAGTCACTGTTTTGAAAACATGTTGATTGACACTGAAAGGTCAAAATATGCTGATGTTAGGCACTATAAGCAAATTTGTAAATAGATTTAGACAATTTAGTTAAAATCCTTTACTAGAAGATATGGTAAAATTGCTGAGCCATTTAATTTAATTTTCTTTTTGTGTTATTGCTGGCCTTTTTTTTTTTAAAGCTTAGTAAAGTTCTTAGGGAATAGGGTTCAGGGTTCAATGAATTTTTTTTATTAATTGTTGCTCAAGTTTAAAATCTTTTTAATGTTGATGGAAATAAAAAACTGACATCCACTCAGTCAACTTACTAATACATACCAAGCATAATTGAATTCTCTTGATTACGCCAAATAAGTGACTCATGGTGGTCGTTTAGAGCATCAGAATTTTGTGCATTGAGAAAGTGAAGTCAGTAGAAATGATTTTCTCATATGCATGGTATCCGCTTGTTTTCTTATAATTTGACTTTATCCTTTAGGAGTGTAGGGCAAAGGACGTAACAGCATGCAAATAATGGTCAGCAGAGATAGTTCGTGTAGCCCTTGTGAGTGAATTTATTTGTTGCAATTTTGGGAGGTAAAATATTCACTTTTTGACAAGGATAAAAAAGTCAAAGTAAAATGTCTAAACATATCTAAAATAAAGTCTGCACCACTTGATACATTTGTGTGAAATTGGCAGGATTTCTGGCTTGTGGTGTGATTGACACTTCATATGTAGTTGGGGAAGCTACGGCAGCAATTTCCTGTAATAGCTTACAAGCTGTATCTAATTTCTCCTTGGGGGAGAATTTTAATTGTGTATTGCTCCCCAAATACGGTTAAGTTTGGCTGCCAGCTCTTCTTCAATTTGGTATTCATCTTTCTGGTGAGCCTGCAGTTTTCCCCTGCTCGTTCCCATCATTTCTGATGTGGAGAAATAACAAGGTCCTTTGATATTTTCACAACCAGGGATTAACATCTTGGTTTAAGCAAAATTCATTGCAAACATACAAGCTTCGGGAGGAGTGTCTGAGCTCGGCTTTCTGTGTTAACCACGGTAATCATAATTGTAATTCCTCAATAGTCACTGACCGAGGGCCTGCTCTTTTGCTTCCAGCCCGGTGCAGGGAGGAGCAGACTGTGGATGGGCGGGGGTCATGTATGGTTAACGCGCTGTGAGTTTGCTGAGTTGGCACAGTATTAAAAAGTGACCCCTTTCCTACACACACACGTGATTTCCAAAAGCTTGCAGCATCTCATTTGAGCCTCAGGGGACATGGAGTGCCGAAGCCGAAACTGTGAAGCTTGCGAAGGGTTTCATTGCGTCCCAGGGATGCTGTACCCGGCGGCCTCTCTGCTCCGTGTCCCGCCTGGTGATAGACACCAGGGCGGCCCAGTGCCCGGGCCTGGCTCTGTTTTCTTTTACTGCAGCGCACCGTAGTGACTGAGAACACAGACTGTGACGTTGTCCCGGTCCAAGCAGACGTAAACTTCTCTAGCCTTTCGGAGCCTTGGTTTCTTCTGTAAAATGAGGAAGGTGGGGATCCTGAGCCAGCATCTGACAGGGGTGCCCCGAGGCTCCAGAGTTCCGGGGTCTCCTGAGCTGCTCACTGCATCGGACCGCGGGCTTGATTCTGTCGCCCCGGGACGCAGGGGAATCTCCACTTCTGTTCTTTTTGTTTTGGTACTGGGGATCGAACTCAGGACCTTGAGCTCGCGCTTGCGAGGCAGGCGGGGCGCCGCTGAATCCCGGCCTCAAGAGCTTGCATTTAGAATGCATTTCCGGGGCTGCAGAAGCCTCTGGCTGTGGGGCCCGCTTGGAGCCGCGAGGCGCAGGTCAGGGCGCCTCGATTCTCAGCAGCCTCTGCCACCCGTTCTTAGCCCCAGATCCCAGCCCCGTCGCCAGTCGCACAGCGCTGGCGCCCATAGGAGCGTCTGCTGATCGCACATCTGCTTCTGTAAAAAGCAACCTGGATCCGCCTTACGTGACTTTCAAGGAGCAGAAGGACAGACTTTGGGGTTTTAGGCTGCTGTGAAAGTATCAGATCATTAAAAGTTCCAGCTTTTAGGAATTTTATGCAAATATACCTTTTTTTTTTTTTAGCAAATGGCTATGTATCTTAGAAATGAAACAAATTGCTGTTCGTTTAAAATATGCCAGGATAGAGGGACCAAATTCCTGTGCCCAGCCATTCTATTAGACATGAATAATATAATCAAGATGGACTTGCAACTGTTGAGAAGCCCACACTTACTGGAAAGATGGAGAATCTGAGACCAGACAGGTGTGACGCCCGGGGAATCCCCGTGTACACCTGTAAACATCTGGAAGGGTCTTTGCCCCTCTTTTACATTATTTCAGCGGAGAAAGGAATGATGATGTATTTTCAGGATTCTAGAACTTCTACTCATGTACTATGGGGTCAAGGGTACAATTCCAGAGTTCAAGTCCTGCCTTCAACTTCACATCTGCTGAAGTTACCATGCATAATGCATGGGAAGGCATTGTTGGCCCCTGGCATCTACCTACTTCCTCATCCAGGGATGACGATTCCTGATGCTTCCTGTTGCTGCACTGCAGCGTGGCCGTTTCTGTGTAGATCCAGTGCCAGTTTATGTCTTTGAATTAAAAAATATTCCAAGTGTCATTGTCCCAGCTGATCCCATCTTATGGTCCAGTTTATATGTTTTAATGAAACAAAGGAGGGCAAGCAATGTAGGGGAAACTCTGCTTTTTGACCTTCAGAAAAATTTTAACATACAAGTAAGAGAAGTGCACTCAAGGTTTGCTTCTGCTCCACTTGCGGTAGTTACTTTACCACGAGCAGCGTGCACTGCTGGATGTTGCTGTCTGAGCCAAAAAACTGCTTCCAGGGCTGTCACTTATTTGTTGGCATTGAGTTTGCAAGAAAGCGATATAAAGCTGCTTTCAGCCATTAGCTAGGGAGAAAAAGCTCTGTGTTTTACATCAGTGAATTCGGGAAGGGTGATATATTTAGTTACCTGTGTGTGAGGTGATTATACAATTACTCTGTGTCTTTTTATGTGGTGATCAATGGAGAAGGCTTTAAAAGCTTATTGAAATTTATGGCTGTGGCCTGGCCCTCCACTGTTAGCAAGGCGAACGGGGTAAAGTCACCCTTGGGGTGACTGACAGCTCGCTGGGCCTGCAGTCACTGTTGCCTGCTCCAGCCCCTGTGTGAAATGCTGCTTAACAGGCGCATGGCCTGATGGGCCTCCAGGTGGTGCTCCTCATGGGAGCCTCCTGACGTCTCTGGAGCCCCACAGCCTGCAGCAGGACGTGCTCTGCAGCCACAGTCAGACATACGGCCTCAGTGATTTGCAGCGAGCCTGCGAGTGGCAGGTGAAGGAGGGGCCTCAGGGCTGCTGCTCCAGGACAGCAAGAAGTTACTCAGAAAGTTAGTCCCAAACATTGATTTTCCTTTTTTCCTCTCATTTTATTCTGACAAGCTGTCAGACTCAGAAAACAAATGTCTTTTATTTTAGCCAGGATGGTGGTGTCAGTGTTGTGTATAACCACACAATGAGTCTTGCTGTTGGTGTTCCTGGAAGCAAGTGTTGCTGAGCGTTGCTGAGCATGCTGTCCTGGGCCGGCTCCTCTACACGCACGGGACCGTGTGGGAGCTGGAGTCTCACACACAGCTGTCTCTAGAAAGGTCCCAGCTCAGCTTAGAACCAGTGCAGGAGCTGAGAACCAGGTTCTGGAGCTCCCACTGTGTCACTGTTCTACATAACGCTCTTTACCTAGGCCTCTGAGATGAGGTAAGCCCTGCTTGAAAGTAGAGTAAAAAATCTGCCACAAAGGGAAGAAAAATCTGGCCTATCAAATCCACCTGGATTACAAAATCTAATCTCAAACCAACCTATGTTGAATCACTCAGATTTTGTCAGTCACAAGTAGTAAACAGTCCCTACCCTATGTCACATTGGAAAAAATATGAGTTTGGGATCACAGAGCTAATAAGGGAGCTTATTAAATTCCACTGGGTGTTGCAAGTGTTAGAGACCAGTTCTTTCGGATTTTCTCTTCCTTGGGTAGGGTACGTGACCTTTGCAGTGAGATCGAATTCTGAGAGGAAATGGGCTACTTGCTCTTTGTTAGGATTTTTATTGTATGTGCAATTCTAATGTGTTTCCCTAATGGGAAATCTAGGCATGTTTGGGGAAGAAAGAGAATATTTAGGATTTACTTCAAGGGCACTGTCAGGTGACTTTTGTTACCCTGTAATTTTTTGCTGCCAGTCTCAGCCCAGAAAGATGTGTCAGGAGAAGCAAAGAATTAAGTGTTTTCAACTGGCTGGCTCAAGGAGGAGGAATAGTCTCATTTACTGTGCTACATGGCATTATACATCAGCAAGGATAACACCCATGTGACTCTAATCTGGAGTTAACTTTGGCACTAAACCCTAATGCTTTTCTGGCCAACCTCAGAAGTGCTGGGGGCTGAGCGAGACATTTCCTGGAGGACGGAGACCTCTGAGGTCTCTCTCCGAGTGGGTGCGGCATGCCCTGTGTCAGCCCAACTGGCAGCAGCAGGCGAGTGACGGTGTCGTGGTGTGGATCACTGTCCTCTAAGGAGACCCCAAATCAAAGGGGTCCTGGAGCACTAGTGACACAGCCTCAGAGCCGGTAGCCATGGCGTGACGATGAGACTGCTGGAGACACTGTTCACAGCCTCACCTCAGTCCTCTGGCGTGGGTCCCACGGACCACAGTGGAACCCTGTGGGGTGGGTGCGGTGCAGTGTGCACTCCATGCCTGTGGCTGCCACACAGTCGGGGACCCGCACGTGTGTGTGTGTGTGTGTGTGTGTGTGTGTGTGGCCTCATCTGCACTGTGTCACCAGCAAGTGTCCCAGCCCCCCTGCGCATGTGCATTCGAGGACAGCTGCTCACTGTCATTAAGCAGATGTGTCAGTGTCCTTATTTAATTAGGAAGTGCAGGCTTCTTGTGTTATTTCATAAAATAATTTGGTAAGTTAAAATACCAAAGAGGAAGTCTTGTTCTGTACATACCTTAATGATGTTGTACCTTTTATGTGCAGCACAGGATAATTCCTTTGCACTCAGGGCAGCCCAGGCAGTAGAAGCTTGCAGACCCCTGTGTGCTCCAGGTGGTAAGGAGTCTTCGGATCATCGAGGTTGGGCCTTGAAGTGAACCCTGGGCCCTGGCCCTTCCATCTCTTCTCTTTGCTTCCTGACTTCCTTGAGGGAATCAGCTTTGTGAGCACTGAGCGCCATGCAGTGCTGGTTCTCCAGGTCCCCCGTCAAAGATGCAAGTGGTCATGGCTTGAAGTGTCTGAGACCCTGCCCCGAATTGTGTCCCCTCCTGTAAGCTGATTATCTTGGATGTTTTATCAGGGATGGAGAGCGACTAATACATCCTGGTCTATGCAGATGGTACTTCAGTGTTTATAGCAGTTCATTTTTCACCTTGATCCAAATACTCACGTCTGTGGCCCACCGGGGTATATAATAAATGTTGAGAACCTGAGCTTTGAAACATTTATAACAATTATGCTCTTATATTCTTTTTCATGGACTCACGGAATAATGTTCATTGCCAGATGAACCACGTCGACACTCTTTTCTGCAGCCTCACTAACTTAGCTTTGCCATGTGGGAAACTTCACAGGGCTGGGCCACGCCTCTGGGCTATATATCTAAGGCTCTGCAGACTTATCCTGAACATTGCCTGCTCTCCTCAGCAACTAGACTGATGCTGTGAGGAATGATGTGCTGTCTGTGTGAGAATGTTTCCTAGGATTGAAACTAATGGAATCTGCACATTTTGTTAAGAACACAAAGTATGTAAAATTAGTTTCAGTTGAACCCACGGTAAGAAGATTCAAATACTCATATTTCAAAGGAAGGTGGTGAGTTTTGCAAAGAAGGTGCTGAGAACTATGGTTAGCCTGACTTACACAGGGGAGCAGTCAGAGACCTGGAGGGCACTAGGACCTTCCCACAGAAGGAATCTGAGGGGAGCTGTCTACAACCAGGCACCGAAACAAGGCTCCTTAGCAACTGGAGGGAGGACGAAACTTACACCAGGAATTGCAGGGGAAACATTCCCAGAGGTGTTGGTGGTTGTGGTTTTGAAGAATCCACAGACGATCTCTGGAAAGAACAAGTCCATTTGAGGCATCCCTTAGGGCTCAAGGAGACAAAAGTCAGAGGGCACTGATTACAGTCTTGGAAGATTTTTCTCCTTTCTTTCTCTCTTCAAGCATGGGAAGAACTGAAAGATGCAGCTAGGAGCGAGTAGGAGGAATAATAATTGCAGCGAGGGAGCTAACAGATAAAGAAAGGACTGGCCTGTGCCGCTTCTCTCACTGCTGGGCTCCCATCTGTGGCGGGCTTATGTGGAGCAGAGCATTGTGGGTGCATCTGCAAAGAATCCAAAGAAGCTGAAGACAAAGAGGTGAAGCCAAGCAAGGTGTGAAGTCAGGCTGCAGAGAGCAGCAGAGCACCTCACGTGCAGCTTTGCAGGTTAGTGGTAGTGCAAGGCGGGGAGCAACGGAGGCTTCTGAGCAGGGGACAGGTGGCAGTTCCGTTTGTGGTGCTCTCTAGCCGACCTGTGCAGAATGGACTGCAGGAAAGTGTGTGTGGGGGCTGATTGGCAGGTTTTACAAAGCTGAGACTGCGGATGATAGTGACTAGAGTGGGGGTCATGGGGATAGAAATTGAGGGGAATGGTTGGATTCTGGATGCGATTAGAAATTTAGCCAGCACTTAATGATGCCTTGGCTTCGGAGGGAAGGCAAAGTGTGTTCCAGGGTCTACCTTGGAGTTTTGGCTGGAGCATCTGGGTCACTGTGGCTGCTGTCCATCGATTCCCCAAGAGGAGACTCGCCTTGGTGCTATCAGAGTTGGAAAGATTGCCATATCAGTCAGTATTTACTGAAACAGATTCAACACAAGACATACAAATATATAAGAATTGACAAGATTGGCTCATAATGGCCACACACAGAATCAGATGAGGAAGAGTGGAGAGGGTCTGTCTGCACCCTGGAGACTGAAGGGTTCAGTTGAAGGTCTGGAGCTTGCTGCAGTGTCCCGTGTGAGTCTGTATCAGAGGCGGATGGGTCTTCGATGGAGGCTGAAGAGTCTGCACCGGAAGGCTGAAGGATAAGTGCCAGAAGCCGAGGAGTCTGCATTGGAAGCCAAGAGATGAAGTCCAAGGTGCAGTCGAGAGCTTCTCCAAAGGGCCAGGAGCAGACCCGACTTCCTCATTCCCCCTTTATACTATCCAGGCAATGAACTGCCCTGGGCCTGGTCCTCTGCACCCTGGGGCGTGGAATTGCTGAGCCCATTTAGCTCAGCTTCTGTTGACCAAACTTCTCAAGTTGACACAATCAGTCAACATCACAGTTGGTCAGGCTCACAAAGAAGCTTGTCATCAGTCCTGTCACCAGAGTAGTGACAAAGCCAACGTGGGCCTCAGAGGAAGGGTTGCATGACTTCCATGCCTGGCAGCAGCCCGCGCTGCTATGGTTGCCGAATGGGGGCAGGAAGCAGGGCGTCTGTGTCCTGGGGACACGGTGTGGGTCATGATGGCGGCGGAGCCCATGGAGGGGCATTAACGTTGGGGTCTGACATAGGTATTGGTATCATCTCCAGTGCCAGCCAAGCGACTTCAGAGCTGTGCATATGGCTGGCATCAGCAGTGACAGTGGTTGGTCATGGAGTAGCAAAGTGACCTCTTCCAATGTTGGTCACAAAATCCACCGACAGTAAAGACCGGAAGCAGAAAGTGGCCAGGAGAACTGGTTACATCTTGCTTTATAGCAGAAGATACTGTGCTACTTTTTAGAGCATTTTCCTAGAAACTTGGAGGATGCTTGAGTTCTCAAAGAATAAGTAGGAGGGCAAAAGAAACATTTTGTTTTGTGCTTAGGTGCTTATATAGGCTGCAAAATAAGAGTACACCAGCTCCTAAAAGGGATGAGGTGTATAAATGTGCTGCAAACCAAGCCAGAATAACACAAATGGCTTAGAAATGCAAGCTCTCAGGTACACAGAAGTCATGGAGTGGCATCCAGAGATGCCATATGAAGCTTTGCAGGTGGGCGTGAACAAGTTATTTAGGTTGCAGTGGAGTTTTAGTTTTGTGTTGTGATTTTGGTATCTCATCCCTTTGGAACATGAACTTTTAAAATGTTTCAAGGGCTTCCCAGGTTCCTACTTCTACAGAGGATTTTTGGGCAATAACTCACCCTAAAATGGGTGATTGGAGCCAGGTGAGGGTCTGGGCACTGAGAAAACACCGCTGGAGAGAGGTCAGGGTTTCCCCAGCACGTGATTTAGTGGCCTGGCCCCGGGGTTGTGATAGTATAATTTTCTGGGACAGAGTCTATTCCCAGAAGGGCTGTGACTCCATCTTTCTTTCTTTTCTTTTTTAAAAATTATTTTATTGGTACATTTTAGGTATACAATATAATGACATTCATCATTGGAAATTTGCACCTCTACATAATCTCTCTTGATTCTTATTTTTCCGCCTTCCCCTGCCCTCCCTTCAACCCCTCCATCCCTCCCTATT